>OX123182.2:89302566-89581850 GCA_944739405.2 Euclidia mi | reverse complement strand
TGGTGCCCACTCGTACCCTGTTCTATTTTTTATTTTAAATAATGTATATTTCCCATTTACTCTACTAATTAGATATTTATTTTCAGTACCTGTGGTTGTAGTACAGTCACGTACTAAAGGTAAAAATTAAACAAATAAAAAGCTATCACATTTATTAATAAGTGTTAATGACAATCAGTCTTTTAGATATCAAAAAATTCGTATTTATTTGTACTTTTTATACATACTCACAGTCACGTATGATTGATTTTGAAGTAACTGTTTCATAAATGATATCATTTTTTTAACGCACTCCTCGACATTTTCGTATACGCCATACAATTGTATTAATTTACTTTTGTTTTTGTATATTAGGTACAACGTAATGGAAGTGTCAGCAATATTTTACGTATAGTACGTATAGGTACATTGTCAACTTGTAAATAGATTTTTCTATATGAAACTTATATAACTTATAAAATTCCTCAGTGATATGCAGGATTTATACTATACATATATTCACCTTTACAATATTTTTAAAACAGTGTGGATAATGTATAATTTCCTAACAGAAAGCAGACCGCTTATCTGATAAAGACTCTCTGTAGGGAATCTAACTTTTTTAAAGTACATTATTTTTATTAAAGCTCGGTGTGCTCGTTCAATTTCTATAAATTTTTATTTAGCTGCACCTCCCCAAATAGGGATACAGTATACCACAACTGATTTTGCTATTGCATTATAAATTTCATTTAATAGATTTCTAGGCGGACCTATATTTTTATTGATTTGAGTAGGGACGACATACCGTAAGGTTTTAAAAATCCAACCAAGTTTCCTAAGCCTTCCAGTGAAATGTTCCAGATGAGAGTACCACGAAAGCCGTTGGTCAATTATGACACCTAAATATTTTGCTTGTGGTACTTTATCTATTTTTGGACACTTACAGGTATTATAAAAAGGTTTGTTACAAGGGTGTATTTTAATTGTAAAGTCCTCCTCCGGTTGCGAACGATTTCAGATGCTGAAGCAGACGTAATTGGTTTTGGATGTATTTAGGGTGAGTAGATTGTCATTGAGCCAGTTAGCAATCTGGGCCATACCCAGCTCTGCGTAAAGTTTGACTTCCGACCAGTTTTTTCCAGCGAAAACAACAGCCGTGTCATCGGCGTAGGCAAACATTTTAGCGTTTAACACTTTTAAGTTGCAGAGATCGTTTATATACGTTAGGAAAAGTGTAGGTCCCAGTACGCTTCACTGTGGCACGCCGAATGACACATCCGCCGCGTCACTAGTGAACTGGTCTATCTTTACCATTTGTCGTCTATCCGTGAGGTAGTCTTTAAAAAATTTAAGAGGGATTCCTCTTATACCAACGTTTTCTAGTTTAGTTACAAGGGTTGGAACAGAGACGGGTGACGAAGGGTTGGAACAGAGACAGAGATTATGTGTACGTACGTAGATACGAAACAAGAAAAAAATCTCATAACCTTTCATAAAATCGATTTCTAAAATGTTTTACCAATAAATATTCAAAACTCCGAAAAATATAAACTGTGTATTTATCAGTATATGAGCTATGTAAACTAGTGTAAAAAATACTACTTACATGTTTTTATACTCATATTTGGTCACTCACTTAATTCAGTAGTTAATTTTACAGAACACACACACTAATTAACATTTACTTTTACTCGAGAGTCTATCAGTTAACTGCGCTTAGATTAGCGACTAAACTTAAAACAAACTGATTGCACCTTGACAAATTCCGGGAAAATGCGAACAAGTGGCCAACAATATAGTTAGCCAATTCGATGAGAGTCCATATATACTATAATATAATTTGATTATTTATTTTATAGTACATACTTTCAATTATTGATATTACTTAATTATTAATATCGTAACAATATTGTACACGAATGTACAACGATGACAATATGTTTTACCTAAAAATTAAAATGGTTTTTATTGGGTGCCCAAAACGCCCCGGATTAGGTGCCGAATCTTTAATTTTATTCCAGGGTACGAGTGGGTACCTGAAAAAATAATTAAAATAATCTGGTCCCCTACCGGGGTACCAATGGGCACCTAAATAGGGGACCAATCTACAACTTTTATTCCTGGAGACGAATATTAGGCCACCAGTGGGTACCGACCCAATTTGAGCTGCTTCTACACACACATACGAAGCGTCTTTATTGTATAATTATATGTGTGGCTTATAATTCTTCTCGTTACTTTTCCACGTGTAATTTGATGATTATGGCTGGTTAATGTTAAAGGAAAGTTCTTAATGGCAATAAGTGTTTATTGTTTGTGTCGATCCTTTCAAAATGAAAGCAGCGCTCACAAACAATAAAACATTTATAATATTGCGAATGGAGTTAATAAAATGTATTCTCTGACACAATAATTACGTACATAAATATTTTATTATTTAGCTCTCGCTCACAGATCATTATAGTCTTATTTAAGAGCTATTGTGCATTTGGCACTAGAACTAGTGTTGTGAAATTACCATAATTTTGATATAAAATCGCCGAGCGAGAGTCGTAACAAACGTATTTATTAATACAAGGAGATTTATTCGAAGGGTTCGCCTCATAAAGCAAAATTTGTAATGAATAAATAATTGCGAGCCCCAAGTATTTATTATTTTGATCATCGTTGGTACGCACTTATTGTTCAAATGCCTTAATTACACTGGTGCCATAATGGAAATTATAAAAACTGTAAACAACAGACTTGCGAAATAAACAGATGTACAGCAAAACTGCAAAACAAATTACAACTTCGAGTCGAGTTGGACCAATTAACTTTCCGTTACAGCGAGGGAAATATGAAATAAAATGAAAAACAGCCCACTGCCACACCAGTTTTTTTTGCGGAGAAACTTTTAATTAAGGGATTAAAAATGACATTAGAGTGAGTTCGTAGCATCGTAACTTTCCTTTTGTTTCCCGAACGTCCGCAAGAAGTCCTGAAACACGACTGAAATTACGATTAGGTAAATAGATAATTAACGAACGAGGTTTTATTCGCTATTAAGTCTTGTTAAAAACTTACCACGGCACGCGCCCTTGACAGCTGTGCAAAGAAAAATATCTGCCAACTAAGTTCGTAACGCTCATTAAGAAAGCGAGACTTTGTTAACTTTCAGGTACCTTTGTGAGATGCTACAAGCAAAATTGTTCTATTGTGAAACCAATTTCTTATAAGTTTTTATAATTATATCTTTGTTTAGCTTTATTAGTTTCTTGGAAGTTAAATAAGTCTTTATTATGTACCAATTCACTTTCATCAATAGAAGGCAACGATTTCAAACCGACAAGCCTCGAGTTCAAACCGACGTCGTGCACTACTGACTTCTTGAAGTAATGTGAATCTATATTCAATAATAATTATTATTTAAACGGTGAAGAGAGTCATCGTGAAGAAACCTGCATGTCTGAATGTTCTCCACAGAGTTCTCCACACACTTGCCCAGCGTGGACTTAGCTTCCTTAGGAGACCAAAGCTGCTTCAAGTGAGAATAATTTTATTATGTTTTTAACCTGTAGTGAGAAAGTTTATACGTAGATAGGTTTAACGTTATATTAATACTTTCATCTATCTCGTGAACCGTTATTCCCATTTTAACTTCAGAATTGTTCATACGAAATTGAATAAAGTGGAAACTACACACAATTTATTACCAGTAATTACGCCTTATTTGCGCTTTACAAATAAAAGGTAATGAGACAATATTACTTTACATTTTATTTTATTTCAGTCGTTATCGATGTTGTATTTAATGCTCATTACTGCTCTTGAGATTTGATGCTACGTGATTGAAAATATAAGTATTACGATATATTTTCGAGTAATTCGCTATAAATGCTTGATATACTTTTACTCTAATAACGTTCATAAGATTCAATATAAGTGTTGTGTGACATCTTAGGTTCGAAATGAATTATATTTGAAAACTTATGTAAACGAGTTCTCAAACTAATTACGTAAACCAATAACGACAACATTAATGTCAGCGCAGATTATTTGATGTACGTTTATTTGATCTTATTTTTCGTACTATTTTTATTTAAATATATATTTTTTTCTTAAATATCGTTAAGATTGTCGGCAAGAATGTCGAAATATGTTTGCATTCCCATCCACGTGTTCATAAAACAGAAATATGACCCTAACGAAGTGCAGCATTGTGCTAGTAGTAATTTTATCCGTGCTTTGCGTGAGCCCGTCGCTTCGGGACATGGAAGATTCCGCAGTGGTTTTAGTTGGAAGGCTCCGACCGCTAGGGAATAGCCGAGACCCAACCTCCGCCAGTCTCAACTCAAATCATTATCTGCAGTTGGAACACCAGAAAAAACAACATCGGAAAAGGTCTGTTATGCATCTTATGATTTTTAAGTGAGGCTATGATGAAACTGTAGCAAAATATTTTGTAATAAGCTAAATTTGTTTTATAAGCGCCCAAAAAGAACGCCCGATTAAAATTTAGTGTGATCTTCGTGAAATGGTAACCATCTGCTTCAAAATATCCATACTCACACGTGACTTGTAGGTATAAATAAATCAAATAAGTTTGGCGTCTCATGAATTTTATTCTCTAGTACATGATGTACCTATGTATAATTGGCTTACCACCTAATTCATCCTCATCTACAGCCCTTTATACTGCCCCACTACTGGGCACGAGCCACCTAATTAATATATTTTAATATTATTAGCGATATAGTAATTCCCATGTGCCCGATACGGCAATAGGCTTGCCCCCTATTACGTGGGACCTAAAAATTCATGGCGAAATGTGTGTGTGTAATATTACACCTCTGCCTACCCCTTCGGGGATACAGGCGTGAGTCTATAAATAAATAAGTAATTCCCATGAGCACTAAATTTCTATTCACAATGTTTACTTTCTATTCCACTCGATTCAGCCCTTAATATTAGGTATTTGAAAAGATGAATATTTTTCACTCCGATCTTTTTTCCGATCCAATCTTTTTCCACCAAGGGACGAGGAAAGTTTTAATTAAAGATTGAGTGACATTACGTCCTTCATCTCGGCAAAATAACCTCGTTATAACGAAGCCGACGTTTCGTTATTGAAAATAATTTTATTTCTTTTAGCCTAGCGTTTGTATAGTTTTGTATTGGATAAAGTGATGCTTTGCAAGGTTTTGATTGAACTATCATAATAAAATTGTTCATGTAATTTATGGATATAACTAGACTTCACCTATGGGTCCGCCCAAGTGGGAGCCTGTAATGATGATAAAAAATTCTATCTCTAGACACGAAAAAAACATACCATAAAACGCTCCGTTGTGACGTAAAAGAAGGGCAAACAGCGCGACTGGTGTCTGACATCGGTTCTCAAAGGGATAACGATAGCCACAGCTTAAAACAAAGTAACTACATTCAAGGGTTCTCAATCCCTATAACTTCTTCATGATGGCCGAGACCAACGGCTTAACGTGCTCTCCGAGAAAGTGATAATTAAGAGTTTAACAATAACTACTTTTCCTAATTTATGATTTATCTCATTTTCAATTTAGGTATGTTATAATGGTACATTCGTATTCGAATTGTAACAAATCTTTACAACTATTTAAATAGAAACTAAACATTTATTTTATTACCTAAGATAGGTGTATTGTTATTAAGTTATATAAGGAGGTTTAATATTTTTATTAGAAATATAGCTTTTATAAAATCCATATTTTAATTAAGTTGGCATCTTCTTGGAAACTTATTAAGAAGGGGTTCCAAAAACAGTTATTTTCATGAAATAAAATAATAATAATAGTAAAACAAAAAAAATTATCGTTATGTCTCAGTTCCGTCTTTCATTAGTGTATGATTTTTACGTCTTATTTACTATTGCTAATGGTGCTAATACACCTGAGCATTCTCTTGCAACAGAACAGCGAGCATTCGCCGTTTTTTGTTTTGCCAAATCGAACAACGAACATTGCTACGAACATTTGCCAATGACGTTTCTAAATAATAAAATTGCAGATCTTGATTTGAACAGATTTAATAAATCACACAAGTCCCTACGTTCAAATTTATTCATTGATATCGAAGATTAATCAACATTCTATTGAGATTAATTCTGAGTAAACCAAATCTAAGGATTCATTGTAAACATAATCGATATTCATTGTGAGGAAGCCCATCACTAGTCAAGTTAAAATTAGTGTCAAACTACGAAGATTTGAAACGTCATTTCTATAAATAACTTTCTCTTACATTAGACAAAAGTCATAAGTCAAAGTACAGTAAATATAATGAGTTTAACCGCCACTGTAGCGCGGTTTCTATGTATTTTCTATATTCGAAGGTTCGCCAGAATATTCGTAAAAATGCTCGCAATACACACTCGTTTGTTGTTCTGTTTTGAAACATTCGCACGATTGCTCATTACACGTGAATGCTCAAATGTATCAGCGCTATTAGATGCCTTTTGACCTATGGAGTAGGAACAAACATGCTGTTACGAACTAACAACTTTACTTAATTTTGAAATAACTTGCGAATTAACGTCGAAAAAATATAAAGACAATATTACATGACTAACCTCAACGACCTCATTTTGCGGAATAACTTGCTCTAAGATGGCGCTTGCGCACCAGTGTTGCCCCTTGAATTAGTGATGTACCGTAACATCCTCCAGGGCGTTGAAAGGATGGCTTTCAAACGTTATTCTGTGTCGTCCCCTTCCGTGGCCGGTAAGGGGCACATCTTGTGTACTTCTAAATACTACGCCTTTTCCTGTTGTGACATCAGCAACATGGCTGACTCCGTCGGTCCCTGGATACAGACGACTGATTCTGGCCAGTCGCCATTGAAGTGGAGGCAGGTTGTCCTCCCTGAGAATCACGAGGTCCCCAATGTTCAGCTGACCGTGCGTTGTTCGCCATTTTGTGCGCTGTTGAAGTTCAGCCACGTACTCCCGGCGCCACCTGTCCCAGAAATTCTGACGCAACTTTTCTATAAGTTGGTATATATTGGGACGCTAGCAATCAATTGGTTCTGACGGCACCGACATCAGAGGCCGCCCAATAAGAAAGTGCCCTGGGGTTAGTGGAGAAGGATCAGTTGGGTCCGAGGAGAGAGGCGTTAAAGGACGGGAGTTTAAAATCGCCTCAATTTGTGCAAATAGCGTAGCGAGCTCCTCAAACGTCAGGGAAGCATTCCCTGCGACACGTTTTAAGTGATGCTTAGCAGATTTGACCCCAGCCTCCCAAATACCTCCAAAATGAGGAGAATATGCTGCTGAAAACGAACTTGATTTCTTAACTAGTGGCAAAATTTATAACTGGCTCTCTATCGCAATAAATCACATGAGGTTTACCTCTCCTAGAAACAAACCTTCTTAAAGATAAATAAATGCGTCAGATCGCTAACTAACTCCAAATGAATTGCTTTGGTAGAAAGGCAAACAAATAAACATAAATAACACTTTGAGATACGATTGCCTTTACCCTTACGGCTAGAAATCATAAAAGGACCTGCAAAATCCATACCGCTTGAATAGAAAGGGAACATAGCACAACTTCTTGCCACTGGTAAATTACCCATTATGGGTTGTAATGTTTTTCCTCTAAATCGAGTGCAAATTAAACACTTTCTGGTTGTGCTACGTACCAAGTGTCTACCACCTATAGGCCAAAATCGTTTTCTTATTGAAGCTAATAAATGTTGAGGACCAGCATGAAATAAACGTTCGTGCTAATGTCTCACTAATAATTTTGTTAAAATATGCTTTGCATCTAAAATTATAGGATGTTTTTTATCAAATTCATAATCTGAGTTTTTAAAACGACCTCCAATTCTTAAAATACCATTCCTATGAATAAATGGATTGAGAGGCAATAATGTTCATTTATTTTTAAGGGTCTTATTCTCCTTAAGTAGCTTTATTTCTTGTGAATAGCTATCCAACTGGCTAAACTTAACTAATAAGGAGAGAATCATTTAATTCCTTAATACCTAATTGCCCTTGCAATTTAGATTTTTTATTTTTACAGTTAAATATGAAAAGCAATACATAGGCATATATTCTTTTCAATTTACCTACTTAGAATAGTTATCAAATTCAATTATTTTCTCTTCCATAGCAAAATAGCAAACAGACTTCAACTGCTTAGGGCTTACACCTCTAGAAGCAAGATCGGCTGGGTTTTGGTCAGTGGGTACATAATTGAAAGTGAATCCAGTGGTTAACTGATTGATTTCATTTACTCGGTTACACACAAATATTTTAAGATTCCTAGGGGGAGTTTTAAGCTAGCTGAGCTAGCTCTTAATAGAGCACCGCAGAGCTCTAGTCGTGGGATCGTAGTTGGCTTCAAGGGCGCAACTCGAGCCTTAGCACACAATAGTCTAACCGAAACTGTATTATTACTATCAGTTGTGCGCAAATATACACAGCCACTATAAGCGCTCTGTGAGGCATCAACAAAACAGTGTAATTCTACCAACACAGGAGGATGGCAAATAACATTTCTGTCTAACTGCATAGAAGAAAAGATTGCCAAACTATTAATAAGTGTGGACCAATTATTTTTAATATCATTGGGCACAGGATCATCCCAATCTAACTTAGTACACCAAAGACGTTGTAGAATAATTTTTGCTGTTATGATGCAAGCTCACAAAACACCTAAAGGATCAAAAATTTTACAAGTAATTGAAATTATTGTTCTTTTTGTAATATTAGGTACAGATTCTATATAAGTAGGAAATTGCAATGTGTCAGTTTTAGGACACCAATTTAAACCTAAAACAGTAGACAGTTTAGTCAATTCTAATGTACTATTTAATGTGGGTTCACACTCAAATATTTGAGGACAGTTTGTCCTTATTTTTCTTAAAGGGAAACACCACGAGGATAATGTTTGACTTACTTTCTTATAAATATAAACCAATTCCTCCTCCGTCTCTGCACCGGTACTAAGGTCATCGTAATAGAAATCATTCTTAATTATATCACTAATTTTAGGCTCCAGGTATTCTTTTGCCAGTTGGAGAAGACACCTAGTGATGATGCAGATGCTATTCCATATGTTACAGTATTAAGCTGCAACACCTTAATTGGCAGGGTTCCATACTCCCTCCACAATATTAATTGTAGATGGCGCTGTGACTCTTTAAGATAAATCTGCCTAATTTTTTTTTCTATATCACCGGTAATAACATATTTATGAGTGCGAAAGCGCAACATAATATTTATTAATATATGCATAACTGGACCAATCAATTGAATGTCATTAAGTGACTTGCCAGAGCTAGTCTTAGAAGAAGCATTGAATACTACCTTCAGCTTTGTGGTTTCACTCTAATCACGAATTACCGCATGATGTGGCATATAGTATCCGAATACCGGTCTAGCTATTTCAGTCAAATGGCCCAATTCAGCATACTCGTTAATAAAATTAACAACATCTTCCGTTAAACTTGGATATCTTTTTAATTTTCGTTTTTCTAAGTTTTCGAAACACTTCTTTGCTATAAAATAAGAATAGAATAATAATAACTTTATTGATACTAAAAACCTTTGTTACATTAGGTTACATACATTTTTACATTAATTTATGAAGGTGGCACTAATGATACAAACCCAGTCTCCCGAACTAGGGATACCCTGTGACTCGGGAGGCAGTGTTCTGCTGTTACATAACTACAAATTATCCTTTCTGTGTGTGTCTATATTCAGGTAGGTAAGTCTAACGTAACTAAAGTAAAAAACAATTTAAAAGTACATATATAAAAAAAAAAAATATGCGCATGTATGTGTGTGTGTGTGTGTGTGTGTGTGTGTGCGCGCGTGTGCGTTCTGTGTATATGAATGTAGTATGCTTAGGATATATAGGAGAGTAGGTTTTCTGTACTATCATAACTCTGTTTGGACAGCCATTGATTGTCAGTGTGTATGGACTTGCTGACTTTCCTGTAAATAAGTGAACTTACCGCATGAAACTGGCGACCCGCAAAAGCTGTTTTGTATGATACTGGAAGACAATTAGTTTTGCATCTACGTTTTAAAGAGACCGGCTCAATTATTTGACTATGTCGGCGAAGAGTGGTACGGAGTACAAAGAGTTGCCGAACAGTGAGCACCTTGCAATCGGTATATAGTTCAACGGTGGGTGATCTTAATGGTCTGCCTAGCATAACTTTTAGTAGAGCGCTATGACCTTGGTTTTAGCGGCACCACCCCAGACCGGAATACAGTAGCCGATGATGGACTCGCAAAGTGCTAGATATACCATTCGTAATTTATTTGAGTCTGCGCAACGTCTTAGTGACTTGAAGATATATATCAACCTTCTAACTTTTGTGGCTAAAGAGTCAACATGGACGTACCACTTCAATTAACGTGGACGTACCTCGTCAAGTACTACACCAAGGAATTGGTAACGCGAGAGAGCGTTGTACATGAGCATTTGGAGCAGTCAGAGCATGTATCTGCTGTAATAGTAAACTTGGAAGGTGCTTTTGTCCTTTGGCTAATAGAGAAGGGAATAAAATTAGTTTTAGACATATTAAGCGAAAGCAAATTCTCTTGCAACCACTGTATTACTGTACGTAATGATTTTTGGCGAGGTATTTCACTTCAGACCATGTGTTACCATATACTACTATAGCAGTGTCGTCAGCGTATGTGAAGATATTGGAGTTGGAGAGCGGCAACGTGCATATGTCGTTGATATAAATGAGAAACAACGTTGGACTAATCACACTACCTTGAGGGATACCGAATGTTACGTTTTGCTCTTCACTGATGATTGAATCTATTTTCACACTGAGTCTCCTATCGTGGAGGTAGCTTTTAAATAAATTATAAGGTGTGCCACGGATACCTATGTTTTCCAGTTTGGAAAGAAATCTAGGGATAGGGACAGTGTCGAACGCTTTTGTTAGATCCAAAAATATAGTAAGACATTTTTTACGATCATCTAGCTTCCTGGCCACGAATTCCAATAGGTCAGCAATTGCGTCCTCGGACGAGACACCTTTTTTAAAACCGTATTGGTTGTTCGTGTTGGAGCTATTGATTTATGTTTATTCAGGTAGAAACTTTTAAACACTCGCGTTGCATGTTTAAGAATATATATATATATATATATATATATATATATATATATATATATATATATATATATATATTCTTTTCACTTCAATTCCTCGTCAAGTACTACACCAAGGAATTGGTAACGCGAGAGAGCGTTGTACATGAGCATTTGGAGCAGTCAGAGCATGTATCTGCTGTAATAGTAAACTTGGAAGGTGCTTTTGTCCTTTGGCTAATAGAGAAGGGAATAAAATTAGTTTTAGACATATTAAGCGAAAGCAAATTCTCTTGCAACCACTGTATTACTGTACGTAATGATTTTTGGCGAGGTATTTCACTTCAGACCATGTGTTACCATATACTACTATAGCAGTGTCGTCAGCGTATGTGAAGATATTGGAGTTGGAGAGCGGCAACGTGCATATGTCGTTGATATAAATGAGAAACAACGTTGGACTAATCACACTACCTTGAGGGATACCGAATGTTACGATTTGCTCTTCACTGATGATTGAATCTATTTTCACACTGAGTCTCCTATCGTGGAGGTAGCTTTTAAATAAATTATAAGGTGTGCCACGGATACCTATGTTTTCCAGTTTGGAAAGAAATCTAGGGATAGGGACAGTGTCGAACGCTTTTGTTAGATCCAAAAATATAGTAAGACATTTTTTACGATCATCTAGCTTCCTGGCCACGAATTCCAATAGGTCAGCAATTGCGTCCTCGGACGAGACACCTTTTTTAAAACCGTATTGGTTGTTCGTGTTGGAGCTATTGATTTATGTTTATTCAGGTAGAAACTTTTAAACACTCGCGTTGCATGTTTAAGAATATATATATATATATATATATATATATATATATATATATATATATATATATATATATATATATATATATACGGGAATTAACGCAAACATGCATTAGGTATTTACATACCTTATTTTTGCTTGACATTTCGAGACGGTTGCACGTCCCGTGGTCGCAAGCTGACTGGTGTAGCTATGTCACGTCTCCGAGTGCGAGGTAGAAGATTCTATTTCTACCCCTGCGTTGTTGATTTTCGAAGTGCCGGGGCAAAACACACTAACCGTATCTGTATATTGAACATTCGCCGACTGCGCATTAATTTTTATTTTATTTATTCAGGTAATCAACAGGCGATTATTTATCAACCTTTCCATAACCTTGGAGATAGCTGGGAGTACTGAGATCGGTCTGTAATTTTTTACACAGTCCCTGTCCCCACTCTTATGTATTGGATGTATCAGGGCTTTTTTAATTGGATCTGGGAAAATTCCTTTGTCGATAGATAGGTTTATGATATGTGTGATAAGAGGAACAAGCTTTTGTCCACATGATTTGAGAAGTTTAGAGGGTATACCGTCCCAGCCGGGGGCACTATCGTGTCTTAAATTTAGGATAGTAGATTCAACCTCCGCCTCGTTCACTTTCAATAAGACTAAT
This sequence comes from Euclidia mi, assembly GCA_944739405.2. Taxonomy (NCBI): domain Eukaryota; kingdom Metazoa; phylum Arthropoda; class Insecta; order Lepidoptera; family Erebidae; genus Euclidia; species Euclidia mi. The sequence continues at coordinate 89,569,312 of OX123182.2, read as the reverse complement.
GAGGTAAGGGGGGGTGAGCGTTGCGGTGTGATTGAGTGTAAAGGTGTGATAATTTTAGAGGCAAGGTCTGCGCCTATTGAAGCGAAGAACTGACAAACGAGGTTGGCTGCAGTTATAGGGTCAGTGGATGTTTGCAGTAATTCTAAGGGGGGTAAGCAAGCCTTTTTTGTGTTAGTTATCTCTTTAATTTTATTCCATAGAGATTTTGGGTTGGTTTTCGCTTTTTCTAATTCAAATTTGTCATATCCTGTTTTTAAGTTTCTTAAGAGGTTGTTGCAATGATTCCGATATCGTTTATATGAGATTTGTAATTATCAGGTGTTCTGCGAGCTTTGACATGTAGTTTATCACGATGGCGAATGCACCTCAATAAGCCTGGGGTAATCCAAGGTTTGAGGTTTCTTAACTTTTTAGCGACATTGATTACCCTAGTGTGCTTTTTGAGAATCGTTTGTAGGATTGTAACCAGGTTCATGGAAGCAATGTTAGGGTCATCCATATTAAATATTGCAGAGAAATCTTGGTTCTCGAGATCGTTTATAACATTGATATGATTGGTTTTAGGTATTTTATAATAGGGAACGGGGCGTTTTATAGAACCTCTATAATCAATTTGTACCAGTAGTGGGAGGTGGTCAGTAATTTGGAATTCTAGGACAAGAATATTAGTGCTCTTTATTGATTTTACGAAAACATGGTCTATACAACTGTTTGTTCTGATTGGTAGGAGGTGCCTGGGTAGTAATCCATGAACAGCATTTAGGATTATGTAATTTGCACAGTGTTCATCTGAGTTTGGGGACTTAATATCTATGTTGAAGTCACCGATAAGGTAAGTGTTATTAAATGTACTGAATGACGAGAGAACACAGTCCAAGGTTTCCATGAAGCCATTTAATTCTGTATTTGTATTGTATGAGGGTGAGCGATACAAACCTATTATTGAGAGATCGTTATTAATTTTGCAGGTAAGACAGGTGCCATTGTTGAAAACCGGTTCGTTTATAGTGCAATTAATGTAGTTCTTTATATACATAGCCACTCCATCATTTTGGTTTTTGATTTGTCTTATATAGTGAGAAGTGTAGCCCTCTAGTACAGGAAGATCCTTGATTTTGCTCAACCAGCATTCAGTTAATATCAAAATGTCGCAGTTAATTTCAATTATGTGTAATAGAGTTAACAGTTCATCGAAGTTCTTTTTTATGCTACGTATGTTAATATGAAGAATAGTGATATGATTAGTGCTCGATCTTTCAACAAGGCTTCTGCAATCCGCCGGCATACAGGTATATGCTTTAGCAACTGTAATATCTTCTAGGTCGGTTAAAATATTATTCATTGTATTAGCCATTTAACTGCTAAAATAGAACAAAAAATTAATAAAAAAGATACAGATATAAACAAGGTAAGTTGTTAATTACTATTAGAACGCTATGTATGAATAGAGACAGAGAACTATATTCTATCAGGACAGGACGTCTGTGTGTTTGTGTATGTATATGGTATGTTATGTTGGGGGATGTGTATATTTTTGTTAAGTGTATGTTGAGAGTGTGTAATCTAATGATATGTTACTGTGTATATTTTTGAGGTGTGGATGCGCGGTGTGTATGTTATAAAAAATAGAAATAGAATACCTTTAGAGTTTATAAAGATCTGATCAATTTGTGAGAGTTTTAACAAACAAATCTCTTCACAGTGTATAATTTTTAAATGAACATAAATAACTTTAAAAATATCTAGTCATTTCTTCTCTTGTAGCTCTTTCAGAGTTGTTTCACCTTTGACGAGAATATGCGGGTGGCCTGGTTGTTTGCGCAGAAAGACATTACCATTTCTTATCCAGCAAAATTTAAATTCGTGTTGTTTTGCAAATTCTCTCGCCAAGTAATATAGCTTTTTTGTAGAATTTGGAAAATGCTCATCCACATACACGGCGCGTTTTGGCCAGGTATTCCCAGTAGTTCCGAGTTCAGTTTATTTTCGCTATTTGATTGCTTAACGTTGAATGCGCGAACACGAGATATAAGGTCGGTTTTCAGGTGTACACCTGTAAACTCTGCGACGATTGGTTTAGCTGGGCTGTTGTTCCCTGGAATACGGTAGACATCTCTAATGTTTGTAGGCCTGATCGGGAGATCTACCGTGTTTCCGATGGCAGTCACTATTTTTGTGAGGTCCGTAGTGGACTCGTTGTCATGGCTAGGAATATTATGCAATTCGATACTAGATGAGCGAGATTTGTATTGTAGGTCTTTCACCGTTTTTTCAAGGGTTTCAGTATACTTGCGATATTCATTACATTCATCTTGGAGCCGCTTTACTTTACTCAGCATGTCATCATAAAGATCGCTGATTGTTGTAATGGATTTTTCTATTTCGTTATTTGTTTTTTGTATTTGTGAGTTTTGTAGCTTCAGCTCAGCAACATCTTAGATTAATTTAGTCACTAGCACCGTTTGTTCTGCCATATATGTAGCCATGGTTTTATCCTGGTCACATTTCCAAGAAGAAAGCATTTCTTTGATTTCCTTTTTAAATTCATCAAGTATTTTCTTATTTGAAGTATCAATGGGCCGGGGACGTTTTTGGCGGATGTTTGGATTAACATGCTCGGAATCACTCACTGACTGTGATATATTCGGTACAGATCGTGTGAGGTCCATCGTTGATTTTTGGTATTTTTGTGATTTGTTTGGTGGTGAGTGTTGCATGATCTTAAATATGATTACCGACAGAACCATGTCTATTGGACCACCGATATAGCGCAGCAAATAAAAATACACAGGTAGATATTACCTCGTAGCTTAAGCAAAGGGAGATATTCACTCTGCGGTTCGAAGCAAGCGGCCGGCGCAGGCGGCAGGTGGTGTGACGTCGTCGTAGCGCTCGCCGCTCGTAGGTTGTTCACTGTTTCGCAGCGCGCGCTTGTCGTTACCGTGGCTGAGTGGTTAAAAGCGCGTCCCCTCTATCGTCGCCTCTATGTCCGGAGGTTTGAATCCTCACCAATCACTTAATGTTCGCCAATTGATTTTTAAGTTGTGTCACTTAAAATAAGTTTATCCCTTTCTAGTACCGCCCATAAGGAGTGGTCTGTCCATTTAAACACCTGATGTGCGATAGAGATTTGCACTGAGGCTTATTAGCCAATAGGAATAAAGTACAGGGAATAAGTACAACACACGTTCACACTTCACTAACGCAACGAGCAGACTGATAGAACTTAGAATAGAATGTTTATTTGCAAGAAACATGGTTACAGGTAGTTGTTTCAAAATCATATAGTACAGCATGTCTCACCATAGCCGGCGTGCAAAATTACTAATTAAAATATGGATTATTAAATTATACAAACAATTAATTGAAAACGAAAGGTTAAAACAATGTCAAAATATATGAAGATGCAAAAATAATTATTAAATTAATGAACATGTTGTAAATAAACAGACAAAATACAAATTACAATAATAAAAATTTCATTATATTAGCTTTGTCAATTCATGTCATTACAATATTATTATTGATTATTAATGCACATAAAAACATCTTGTATAGAGTAAAAACATTTTGTAATAAGCCATTTTTTGAGTGCATACGTGAAGCGCGATAATGGCAATTCTCTTATCGACTTAGGTATTTTGTTAAAGACCTGGATACACATGCAATAACTATTCTTTTTATAAAGGGTAGTTAACATATTAGGTAACAATACTTTAGTTTCATCTCTAGATCCATATGTTTTAGTTACACTCACTTTTTTAAAAAGGTCAGGATGTCTTTTAACAAACACACCAATTTCGTGGATGTAAATGCAAGTAACAGTAAGCAGATTGAGATTCTTGAATAGAGGCCTACAAGAGTCAAGTGGGGCCGCACCTCATATTGCCCTAACACACTTTTTTTGTGAAATAAATACCTTACTTATGTCGGTTGAATTGCCCCGCAAAAAAATACCATATCTTAGTATTGACCCAACTTAACCATGATATGCTATCAAGGCAGTATTTTTGTTAGCAAGTTTCCTAGTCCTTCTTAGAGCAAATACGAACCTATTTGTGCGGGTGCATACTGTTTTTATGTGGGCCTTCCAGTTGCAGTAGCCATCAAGTACCAAACCAAGAAACTTCGTCTCCATAGCCACTGATATGTCATTGCCGCAGTAATGTACATTTAGGGCCGATATTTAGCAATTGTGATTTTTAAATTGGATGACTTTTGTCTTTGATAAGTTGACCGCAAAGTTATTTGACTTTAACCAGGTGGAGATACTTTCAATGGTGTTTATTAAAGTTTGCTTAAAGTCATCATTAGAGTTTTTATCTTGTCGTACCCCCACCGCAATTTCATCGGCAAACAAAGTGCATGAGTGATTTGTAACCTTTGGGATATCATTCACATACAACAAAAATAAAGGGGTCCCAGTATACTCCCCTGAGGTACTCCAAATTTATTTAATTTATATGTAGACTGGTATGACGTGATCGTTTGATTTTTATCTACACGAGATACTTCGACGCATTCCCTGCGATCCTTCAAGTAGCTAGCCAACCAACTCAGAGCGTTACCTCGAATGCCATGCATGTCGCATTTCTTTAACAAAGTTTTATGATCCACAAAATCAAAGGCACTCGACTTATCAAAAAATATAGCCGAAACGCGCCTTTTCTTATCTAGAGATTCTGTAATGCTTTTTACTAATGAGAAGGTAGCTAGAGTTGTAGACTTGTTTTTCTGAAATCCGTTCTGTTCTTTTGCGATCACGTTGTGTTTGTCTAAAAAGCTTGTGATACGCGTACGCAGGTCTTCAGCTTGTCGGTAAAAATACCTTGGGAAAAAGAAAGGTTTATGATATGAAGTAGTACTAGAGACAACTCCTCACAACTGCGTTTTATATTATTTGTTGCGAACTCATCGTAGCCAACAGCGTTTGTATTTTTTAACGATTGTATCGCCCTCTCGATTTCTGTTTTAGAGCAAGGTGTCAAAAATATCGTTGAGTCTACTCTGTTTATCAACCGATAATTAGAAGTAAAGTAGTGTGGAGTGTTTGTTTTCGAGATGTAAAACTCATTAAATACTATAGCTATTTCTGTTGGATCCGTAATATAATTTCCCTTGTAGTATATTTGATGTATTTCCCTAAAATTCTTCCCATTGTCAAGTTTATTGCCAATTATGTCCCAGTCTGCTTTACATTTGTTTACACATCATGAAACATGAAACACATCTTTTAAATAATTTGTTATACTTTACATAAAGCGATTTAGCATCATTATTTTTGTTTTTGAAGCAACTATATCTTAAATACCTTTTTGTGATTGAAGACTTTTTTATGCCATTAGTCATCCATTTAGGAATTGAAACACTACGTTTAATTTTTATCCTATGTATGGAAAAACATAAATCGTAGAACATTGCAAAAGTGTCATGGAATAAATTATATGCTCGATTTCAATCACCCTCTCTCAGTACTTTAGACCAAGACAACTAAAAATACATTTTTTTAACTTTGAAATATTTTCTTCATTATAATCCCACCTGTAAACATACATATAAGACGGCTTCAATATTACATGTCTTACAGGAAACACCAAGGTTTGAGCAGTATTGTGATCAGAAAGACATAGTTGTTGTGTGCTACCAATGGCCTGTCTCATATTACTAAGGATGTGATCAATACAAGCTTCCTGTCTTGTGGGTTCAACTGTGTGTGACTCGAGGTTATAATTTAGAAGAAAGCTATTTAGTCTCAGCGATGTATCACAATTTTCCAAAGTATTTATGTTCAAATCCCCAGCAATAATGATACTTTTGTTGTCCCTTATATCCAGTTTGTACATTAATATTTCCAGTTTGTCAAAGAAAACATATATGTTTGCACCTGGTATTCTATAGAGGCATATAACTAGACATTGCATTGAAGGTATATCAACACCACAACATTCAAAAATCCTTTCGCTTGTTAAATTATAGCATAACTGCAATCCAAAACTGCAATCCAAAATGGTTTGTAATCCAAAGCCTTATGTACTAAAATGTACACTCCGCCACGTTTTTCTCGTTTTATCGAAAAAGAACTAGCCAACTCGAAATTATGAATATTTATGTTAGGTTCATCAGCATCACCGAGTCTGACAAATGTTTCGGTGAAGCATAGTATTTGATAGTATTTATTATTTAATCTAAACTCATCCAAACATATTTCTATCTGTTCTGTTTTATTTAATAGACCTGCAATATTTTGATGGAATAGTCTAGCAGATTTGGGGCTACTGTTATGTTCTTTATTTGTTTCAAAAAAACTTGTTAGGACTGTTTGGATAAGAAGATTTCTTTGCCATGTTTTTAGTTTTAATACTCTGAAAATAAAAGGGTATAAGTACTCTTCATTGGTTGCACTGCAAGGTGGCAATAAACAAAATAAAACAGTTTAAAATGTTTCTTAGTGTACTAAGATGCTAATTAGGCCTTTGTAGGTAAGCTAGGCTTAGCTAACACTAGCGGAAACAGTTATTTATGCCGTGAAATGCCGTGCACACCTTTCGAAAATAGGGTGAAAATGCGAAAGGTGGTGTATTTCACAATGAAATTACACATTTAAAGCTAAAACACATAAATAAATCGCACTTTAGCGAGCTAACGTGCACGTGGACAACTTATGCCACTGCAAATAGACTTATAAAACCCAACACTTGAGCAGCATGCCAGCCGTTACACAAATATTGCGAGAAAACACAGCGGGCTAACGTAAATGTAGGTTATACCTATAGAAAATATAGAGAGGATCAGGGCTTACTCTCGCTGGGAATAGACCTAAGGTGCGCTCGATGTCACAACAGGCTCCCGAAGCAGTAATCCTGGCCTTCCTCTTCGGTTCTTGTTTATTGTAGCGTGACAGGCAACTTTTCGGTGTCACAAGATGGCCGCCACGCTACAGGATGCCGCAAAATAAGGCCGGGGCGCCTTCGATGATTTTCAATTTCTTCTTTTCTTGAAAAGCTTCAAATATGTCGTGTCCTACGGTCGCCAATTTTATTTGTTACGCACTAACAACTTTACTTAATTTTGAAATAACTTGTCGAATTAACGTCGAAAAAATACAAAGACAATATTACATGACTAACCTCAACGACCTCATTTTGCGGAATGACTTGCTTTAAGATAGCGCTTGCGCACCAGTGTTGCCCCTTGAATTAGTGATGTGCCGTAACAGATGCAATATTGCTCACATTTATCACTAATCATGTTTGGTTCACCAATTTATCGTCACACGTATGACTGATAGAGATAAAAATCACTATAAAAAAAAAATGCTGCCCATGTAGTGGACTTACCTAATCGAATCCATTTTGTTTTTTTGTGTACCAATGCTAATTTATTAGAGACACTATTAAACAAACATAAGTCTGTAATAAGAGCTAATATAATTATAATATATCTAAATGGTCTCAGTATTTGCGTAAAACTTGCGTCATGTATACTTACTAAACTAATGTACACAATACATACATACATAGACTCACACCTGTTTCCCGGAGGGGTAGGCAGAGACTACGGAGCGCCATTTCCAACGATCCTGACATATCTCTCTTGCTTCATTCACTCCCATCAGATTCTTCATGCATGCTCTTCTGTTCAGGGTGCTTCTAACCTGTCCTGTTTTTAGGATGTCTCCAATCTGGTCAGAGAACGTCCGCCTAGGTCTTCCCCTTCGTCCTGTCCCTTCCAATGTACACAAGTATCTATAAAACCTAAAATCCGAGCATTGCTTCAAAAATACGCTATCTAGTTATACCTATTTGGTGGAACAAATAATTAGTCTGTTGTTGATGTTTATCGCCGCGGGCACTGTTAGTAAGCGATAACAATATGGATTGGATAAACATACATTTTAACCGTGATATTATTTGATTTATAGAATATAGTTGGCTAAATATTTATGTGAGTTTGCTCCAATCTTGGTGACGTAATTGAGACAGCACAACCGTTTTAATTTTGTTTTGATATTGCTAGAACTCATTATTGTGTGCTTCAACTTCAACTCGTCTTAAAAGGCAATCCATTCTTGCGTGGTAACAGTAAGTAAGGCTCTTCTGTAAATACAACAATATGACTGATAGCAACTTTCTAGTATAACAACATTCAATAACTCTTGTTCATTTTGTTTATCGTCATATTTAAATGCTCCAGTGTACTCGTTAGCTCGAGTAAACTTAGGGCCTAGGCACACGCTATCCCTTTAATATCGACGAGTAACTTTTTCACCAATAATAGTGTGTATCTTATGGGCACTTTCTACGTTTTATGACGCAGTATAGTACAATTGGGTAACTGCCTGCGATCATTTATTGAAATTGCTGACTTTTGCGTGTGCGAGTTGACTAATCTGGTCGTATCGAGCTTCAGTAAAGCGATTAAGTCATTAGCCATCCGTGATAATAACTTCAGTTTGAGACGCATGTTCGTGAGGCTGTACAAAACTGTTTTTACCGTCTCAAATTGTTGTACAGAGTGCGGCAATACCTCAGTACAGACATGAGAATCATGCTTTGCGAGTCTCTGATACTATCTAAACTGAACTATGCCGATAGTGTGTATGGTGCATGCATAATAGGCAGAACTCAGAGGCTAGTTCAGCGGGTACAGAATGCATGTGCACGGTTTTGTTACAGTATTCCACCCCATACCCATGTCACTACTTATTTGAATGATGGCAACCTATTGAAAATGTCTGGACGCAGCTTCATTACTATTTGACATTGTGCGGTCTGGGCACCCAGATTATCTGTTGAAGAAGCTATCTTGGTCCAGGGACATCAATTGCCATCACACAAGAGCATCTAGACACCTCTTAGTTGTATCGAGACACAGAACAACTGCTTTTTGTGGTAGTTTTAGGTATGCTGCCACAAGATGCTGGAACGATCTGCCGCCTCCTCTTCGTACTCTTAAAACGTCTTACACTTTCCGCATTAGGCTTAAGAAGCTTTTATTAGACGAGCAGAAGCTCGGGAGGTAGGACTTACACTTACATATACATGAACGATTGCAGCATAACAACAGCTTTAATTAGTACTTACTTGTAATAGCATAGCAGGTTGAAAAATACTCTCGCTATGACATCTTGCAGTCATTACACCATATACTTATACACACATATAATACACTACACAAATATAGAACACACAAGTAAATTATAATATAAGTATATTTCTTTATATTGTAATGTAAACTAAGATTATTATTTATTGAATTGAATAACAATTACGCCATTTTTGATGCGCAATGCCATAAAGATCTACTCTGTGCATAAAGATTAAGTGTAAAGTGTCAGTGTCATAAACCTCTATGGTCAGTGTTAATGCAGACTGCTTCGTCCAGAAACTGGAGAGAAGTGTTGTTGTAACAATAACTTAATAATTAGATATAAGTATGGATATAAGGTTAAAAATGTTTATATATATATATATATATATATATATATATATTTGTGTTTGATGTTTATAGGTTTTATTTTGTATGCTTTTATTTTTCTTATTGTGAATCCGTGACGCCACTTACTGGACTTGCCAGAATACCAGCGCTGCGGCAAAGTTTGTCGCAGCATTCGCTGAGGCACGATCCAATTTTGGCCTCACTAATGATGTTTTTATATTATTTTTGTTACTTTTTTTTTTTCTCTCTTTGTATGAGAATGTAGTGTACAAAAGTGTCATGTGAGGACAAAATAAACGTTTTCTTTTCTTTTTCTTTCTGATAAAACAGCGGGTGTACTTCGGATCTCAGATGGAAATTATTGGCACAGCAAAAACCCAATGGAGTCAATGACGAACTGGTTACGCTAACGAGCTCCGAAATCATCCGTCCAAATAGCCCTGAGAGCATCCCTCGCAAACTTACGAACTAGCGCTCAACTTACAGATTTTACTTACCATATTTTAATATTTTCCCCTTCAATAAAGCTGATTAAAAAGGGAAAATTGAAAGGCAACAAATGGGGGCGCGGTAGAAGCTTATTCTCATTCAAATGAGTTTCGAAAAAAGTATTCGACACTTTGATATTGTGATATTTACTTACCTTGTTTCAGTTTGTGAACGCGTTTTTCGTTTTAGCGATGAACTAATCTTGGCTAACTGTTGTCGACGATATTGTCTTAGATTAACATAACGAGATGGATCATTTCCTCTTGAAATACTTCGTCTTTGTAAGCTGCAATAATTTGAAACAAAGTGTAACTGCTAACGCATACAAATTTAAGAAGTTAGGATTCTTATGTTGATTTGAAAGAAACTGACAAAAAAAAGGATATCGACTAAATTATTCAGGGTTACAAGCTGACAGCAGTAGTACCCTTGTCGACTGGTCGTTGCCACCTGTCTGTGTCAGTGTGTCTGTTTGTATCAGACGTTGTAACTCGGTCAATTCTAGACCGGGAAGTTTCCAAAAGGGACATATTAAATGGGCTTGACACGTACACATTTTTATTGCGTTTTCTTTATTTATGTATTGTGACTATTTATTCGTGCCTATTTTATTGAGATTTATATTTTTTTGGCCAATATAAATATTTTGTGTGGAACTCGACAGCAAATCTACCAGTGTGACCAGGAAGGTAGTATGTCAAATCCACCTGTTAACTCAATGCAAATGAGACGCAAATCAGGATAGCCCTAAGTTCAGTTGTGGATTACGAAAGGCTGTAATAGCTGTTGTATAGTTTTAAAAGATTTTTTTATGTGAACGGATCTTTTAATATTATATTCTTATATGTAGGTCTGAATATTTTGTTATTGTTGTAACATTAATACGTCTCGCTATTTCGACTATTTCTTACTGTAATCACTTTAGCTAAAGACCTGCCACTGATTATTGTACTTGCAAATAACATAATAAGTAGATACATCCAGCGTTGCGGCTTGATGAATAGTACAATTTATTATTGAATCTTCACAGGCAGTTAGTTCTGTTCTATCAATAACAAACACAGTAAAAACTTCAGATTTTAAATTATTTGCAAAGTAATCTATACTATAACTAGAGGACGCCAGCAGCTACGCCTGCATTTTTTTTTAATTTACCCGTTTTGGCCGGTCCCGTGGGAATTTCGGGAAATCCCTTCTTAGTGCACCCCTACGGTCACCAAGGAACATACATGCCAAATTTCAGCTTCCTGCGCCCAATAGTTTCGGCTATAGCGTGTCTGTAAGTCAGTCAGTAACACAAGGATTTTATATATTAAGATAGAACTCAAAGAGCACTTTGTCTATACATTCAATATTTTTGCGATATTTCAATTGGATTGTAACATGTTATCGATACAGAACACAAAACATTTTTTTTTTAATTATTGTCTGTCTGTCTGTTTGTTTGTTAAATCATTACGCAATAACCAGTGAACAGATTTTGATGCGGTTTAACCAATATATTGCCGGAAGACCCAAATACAATCTTGGACAACAATCATCACGCTATCACCTATGGGAACCTAGCAGTGTCATTCAATAAATTTAATAGACTTGAATTCAAGCATCACACTAAATTGTTTGTATCGAGATAGTGACAAACGTATAGGTTGTATCTTTAGTTACCATTTAGTCTTTAGTTTATCAGAATCCGTTTATTCTATCAAAAGTTAGCGCAATTTCAAGGGCAAAAGTTTGTTATAACTTATTTTCTAATATTTATATTGTCAGCGCTGGATCTTAACACCGACTTTTAATTTTGCCAGTGGTGCCATCTAGGGGTATTACTTAAAATTATTATTTTAATTATTATTTTTTTAAGTCGGCAACAGTACCGACTGTTGCCGACTTGCTCACAATAAGAACAAGCTGGATGAAAACACACGATATTTTTATATTGTGCCTATGTGTTGCATATTCTGAATTACATTTTAACTGCAAAATTTAACCAACAATTCGATCAATTGCCGTTCAGTAGTTTTTGTGTAAGAGATACTAATAATAAACATTCATCCATAGATATTATAAAAGCGAAAGTTTGTAATGATGTACCTATTCCATCCTCACAAACTTTCGCGTTTATAATAGTAGTAGGAAATAGGGCAGCATAGCAGTACGGTAGGATAGGGTTTATAACTTTTATTTATTTTGATAGTGCGTAGGTACTTACCTACTTTTAATTTTTCCATAGAATTTGATAAAACCTATGTCGATTCAGTAGTCTTTATTTCATCAAAATCCCTTCATTAAATCGCATGTTCGTAGTACCATATAATTTAATAATTTAATGTGATATCATACAAAAGCTAAGTAAGCTCTGTTAAACCTTTTTCGAAATTCCGGTTTATAAAACTGATATAGCATTTCTTGGCAAATCAACGTATGGATTGATTCATAGCATCAAAACTATTGATTCATAGCATCAAAAGATTCAAAAGTTCGAACTCTATTGTTCGCAATATTTATACACGTATAATAATACGTACTGTATTAAATTAGTAGCAACCTGTACCTGCTACCTTAATAATAGTAACAAACTTAAATATGAGTGGGAGTTTCATCAACCGATCATTATGTTATTTTACATCATCGTTACATTATCAAAGTCACAGAAAGGGATGATACTTAAAAGATATCGACAATATCAACATCCACGCGGGCAAAGCCGCAGGCACAGCTAGTCAATGACTAATTACAGCAAAAAATAACATCACACTAATTTAGCCAATCGACATCTCCAAACCCGCCATGTGCCCCTAATTAATTTCATTGAATTTTCAACTTCTGCTCATCGAGTCCAATTATCCATTACGTAAAATAACAACAACCTTTGGGTAGGAAATAGAACAGCAAAAATATTTGAGATGACAAATTAGTTCGAATTAGTTGATTAATCTTAGATCCATTTGATAGAACTGATAACAAAGCTCTTTGGACGAATATTACAAATATCGAAAAAAAATCATCACTATTAGAAAAATGTCTGTACCACATGTCCTTTAGCGGCAGCGTGACAAAGCACCCACTGAGTGCCTTGCGTCAAATACACCCACACTCTTAAATATTCTGTTACGTATAACATTGCCCAATAACTCAATTTATGTTTTGTCATTGAATACAAAATCCACACAAAAGGCAAAACTTAAATATGGCTTGAAATTGACGGAGTCAAACCTAAGACGGCTTCACAAACAAAGCCATGTCGGACGCAATTATTCCTTTATTTATTATGCCATCTCATTTTGTTTCGTTATTTCTTTTGACAAGTTATGAAAGAAGTCTTGAGTTACGCATTATTAAAATGAACGCGATCTTTGTAATGCCCTTTAACTGAATTTTATTGAAAAAGTTCGTTCCTTTTTATGTAGAGTAGCGCGCCATAGACAACACACAATATTATTTCTTTAATTGTTTTGGTCCACTCCGTCCTTTTTAATTGGCTTCCAATGAGATGTACGTGGTTTCTTCCTCAGTATATTACGAGGGTAAAGAAAAGGTTTGCTTGCTACTTATTCCAATTAAATTAAATTTAGATGCTATTTTTTCTTTTTGCTAATGGCGTAATACAGACTTTTTGTTCTTCGACCGTCTCGTTTTTATGTATCCTGGCCAAGTAAACTTTTGTGAATTTTATTAGAAGAGACAGAGCAGCTCTTAAAGAAATATTACCTAGTAGGTAATATTTCTTTAAGAGCTGCTCTGTAGGGTAGGTTAAAGAGAAAAGCATTTCATATTCTGGTTGAAAGCTGTTTCCAGGATATTTAATTAATTGTCTGCTTTGCAAACAGGCACACGCTCCCTCTAATTGTACAGCAAGAGCCCGTGGTATATAGCCACCATTTGATCTTTTGCAAATTAAAATACAACTTCACACTACCAATCAAAGAATTGAAACAGTAATCAGTAACATTATTTACAGTATTATAATTAAGTTGATACGTGTAAGAAATTAAGCGAAATTGAAAACTTAACGATTTCTTGCAATATCTTTTGCTACCTGTGTATGAATAATATTTGTGTGCTATCATGCCTGCTAGTGTAATTCACGTTGGAATATTGCGCCAGATAAAAGAGAGTCCCGTTACATAAAGATCTATTATTATCGAGAAATAAGACTGTAATTTGATATCGCCTCAAGCGTAGGGTACTAAAGAGCTAGGATTCTACTTGGACAGTAAAAACAAAAAGTTAAGTGAGACATTTGCCCGAATACACATATTGTATCTATACGAACGGTAGCGATAAAATAATCATTTTATGTGGAACCATCTGAAGTCAATGGCCTTTTTTTTTTCTTTTGGTGTCGGGTTGGAAAATCCTCATGGAGTCCCTCCGCCCCGGGGGAAGGACGAAGGGGACTGTCAGACTCTTACTGACTAAAAACCAACCCGTTTTCCTCATGTACCCGTGTGCCGGAGGGTAGGGATTTGCATAAGCATTCATCGCTACCCCCCCAAGGGTATTGGCCCGCCAGATGGTCAGGCGGGCCCCGAACAAAACCCCCTTGGCGGCGGATTAAGGTCTTGGGCTCCGCCGTCAAAACACTCAGCGGCCGCAGAGGATAGGGAGGACGGCAACGCAACACCGCATCTCCTCTTCCTCTGCGGCCCCACCGCGACGCATCGAATGGTGCGCCCCCATTTGGTCGCGGGAGATAGGGCGCGCGGCAACGCAACACCGACACGCCTCTCCTCCCGCGACCGCACCTGACTGCGAGGGACAGACAGAACTGTCTCCCGCACCCACACCGTTGGACGCATCCTGCGCAGGCCCCTCCAAGCCCACGCGGAGCGTCCCCTCCCGGATCCCTCTTAGCTTCACCGCGGATGCCCAATCCACGGTTACTGAGCCCCCCCACCACGACAAGGTGGAGATCATACGGGGGGGGGGGGAAGTCAATGGCCTGCCCAAATATGATCTCAATCCCCTCAGCCCTTCGGTGTAAAGGGTCCTGTCGATTGCATTTCCTTTAATTTGATAGGACCATTTTTAGCTAAAGGAGATGTACCATTTGGCCATACATTATGGGCCTGGCACGGCCAAACACGACACCATGTGTGTTTTGAAGATAAATGACTACTCTATTAACCTGTATAATTTATTTTTAAATAACTTTTGGTGGAAATAAGATACGATATATTTGAAATGGAAATTATTCCACAACTAAATATACCTCAAAATTGAATTTTAACATAACCATAATACCTAGATATAAATAAAGGTATGTCTTTGCGTCATAAAGAACAAAAACTACATAAAGAGAGGCCAATAATAATGAATAATCACCTGTGTACTAGGGAACCTCGTACTATGTATACTCGTCCAAAAAAACGAACCACAATCACAAACACCGCTGCATATTCTTAGCATGGGTAGAAGTTACTGAGCATTATTATTGAATTTATATTCAATTACATTACATTAAAATCGTACGAAAACACCAATAAATCAGAGCAAAATATTCACGATGCGCAGTAGCAACACGAATGACATAACAGATAAAAATGTGTTGCAAATGGTTTGAAAAAATATTTCTACTATCGATTAAAATACAAAACGATTTTTACCGATTAATAATTATGGAATATATTATAAATTATATATTTCTTGATTCTTTTTACAAATATACTTATAAAGTTAATAAAATATATTGTTTTCTAATATAATAATAAAAATATTATTTCCTTAAAACAATTTCTGCCTACCATACTTCATTTTATTTTTAATGCTGGCAACATAAGACATTCATCCGCTATTACCATAGCCTATTCAAAATAATAATCTTTAAAAACTAAATTCTTTCACCGAAGCTCTATCAGGAAACGAAAACGATGTATAAATTTTAAAAATTATATGTTTAATTTCAACGATTCACAACTTTCTGGCCGCTACAGGCCGTATTTGGTATTTCTCCTTTATGAAAAGCCTAGAAAGTGTAACGGAGTTTAATGCAACTGTCATTATCTGTCATATAAACCAAAGAAGTGGTGAAGGTGGCGCAAATAGCGGTCACGCTCTTTTAAAATCTCACGTCATTTGGCATGTTCCTACAAGCCATTATGATCGGACATTAAGTATGTTACTACTGTTTTATTTGATTCAAGTTGGACTTTTACTGTGTAAGTATATACTTTAATGATATGGAGATACGTTAACTACTGTGATATTACTTGCAATTCTCTAAAGCTGTTTATTAATTAAACTTATTATACGAGAATTTGTATACAAATAACGTGACAATTAAATGTCATGAATATAATAATTCTCTACATAGGTACAAATGCATATAAAATATTGAGTCATGACTTTGTAGGTACCTTAAAGTGTTTTAAACGCAGGTAGACTCTTTTATCAAAAACTAGGGCATCTCGTAAAAAGAAAAAAATCACAGCCAAAAATATATTTCCATGTTAAGTAAGTTATCAGAACTTGAAAGCTTGTAAGGCTTTGGTGATTAAAAAGTTGTTAAATGTTCATTTAGAACCAAGCTTCTAACTCTGGAAGCCCTAACTTTACAAGCCTTATGTAACTATGAAAATACATACTTATTTTCAAAACTTTATTAATCCAAAGGTATTTTTGACATAAAGAAAATAATGTTCTAAATAAGTATTTACTAAAATATATCTTAGAGTATTAGAGCAAAGCCTGACAAATGGTAGATGCGAATAATTCCTTGATAAGTATTAAATAAACGTGAAATACACGTAATTCAAAGCGCGAAAAAGACGTATTAAAATTTATATAATACTAGAGGACGCCAGCAGCTACGCCTGCATTTTTTTTTAATTTACCCGTTTTGGGCGATCCCGTGGGAATTTCGCGAAATCCCTTCTTAGTGCACCCCTACGGTGCCCAAGGAACATACATGCCAAATTTCAGCTTCCTGCGCCCAATAGTTTCGGCTGTAGCGTGTCTGTCAGTCAGTCAGTAACGCAAGGATTTTATATATTAAGATAATATGTCGCAAGGATTTAGTCAAAAACGTGATATTATAATTCCCCTAGTGAATTAATAATTACACAGACAGTCAATAACGACTGGTTCGCATAATTTCACGGGCTCTTTTCAGTGATATTGTAACTTCACTGGGCCGCAATAGTGATAATATAAAATATCTGGGTTTATTATGAGTTGAGTTTGTGTTGAGACCTCGCATCTGACCTCGTGTTCTGATTGGTCAATTGATTTATCAGTCGCACAGACGTACGGCAATAGGCTCGCCCCCTATTACATGGGACTAAAATAAATCTGGCGAAAAGTGAGTGAAGCAATATACCTCTGCCTACCTCTTCGGGGATATAGGCGTGAGGCTTTGTATGTATGTATGTTAAGTTACAAAATCCTGTCTCTTATATCCTAACTCTATGTTTAATACAGCTGGTAACGAAAACGGCCCAATCAGCGATCGCTCTGATAATCTAACGGTTTCTTAATCCATTGTTGTTGTCAAAATATCATTGTCTTACAATTTCACTGTATTGGTCGAGTAAAATTAATAATGGCACTGAAATTTGCCCGTTAAATTGTAGGTAATGCAAACAATTGGCTATAATCTGATTAATTACAATGTCATTAGGAAAATTATAACATCACGGATTTTGTTATGTCCCACCGACATATTATATAAATAAAAAATATTGTTAATTGCTTCTCGTAAAACATGCAATATTGAACCTACGATATAATAACTACTCACCCGAGATTTATGCCAAAGCAAAATTGAAAATTCACCGTAATTAGAGAACCCAAAGAACTATAAGCTGCTTAATAATTCACTTCGTAGAAAAATGAATCATATGTACGTCATCCTACACGACTGAGCGCTGTCTCTTGTAATACCAGCATGTTCTAATATGCTTAGTTTTTGAAGCAGTAATATTTATTTCAAGACTCAAGATCAGTATAATTGCCACTGAAGACGATTTTATTGTATTTAAATTTAACCTTTTATGTTTAAAGATAATTTTACATTTTAATGCGCATTTTTTGTTAAAAAAAGCGTTTATCAATTGTTGTTTTAATTATATTAGCCTCTAGTATTCCAGTACACTTTAATTAATGTTGTAGGTAAACGAATTCGCCTCGCCTACATTCTTGGAAAATTTTTAAAATGTCGTTTCAGGACAATAAAATTAGAAAAGCCTTTATTGTTCTTTTAAACGGTAATTTTCGCAATAGCTGTAATTACTGAGTCTTTATTGAATTTTAAAGATACGTAACACGAATATCACCTAAAAGTGTACGAAGTTCTTTTTTGTGCCGTGCAATGTCATTATCTGTAGAAGTATGATGCAGCCTTAATTATTATATCAACCAATTATTTTTAGTATAATCAATGATGCAGCCTTAATTATTATATCAACCAATTATTTTTTAGTATAATCAAGTTCACTTAGACTAGCGGGTGAACCTTGGGCTCTATGTTTGATAATTACCCTTATAATTTCGAGATCAAATCCTTAAAAAATCTTGATTGATCATGAAGTAAACTTTCTAAAACCATTACTGTCACTATACAGGTTGTTATTTTTTGTGTAGTGGAAGACAACGTGCTATCCCACGGTGCGAGACAGCTGACGCCGGCTAAGATTAGCGGGTCCGTCGTGCTGCGGTGTGAGCTGTCACCGCAGGTTGGCCTCGTCGAGATCACGTGGCTGCAAGATGGACTGCCGCTGTCTTCTAGATACTTAAGTGGCGGTAAGAATCGTGGAGCTATTTCTGAATGATATGATAATCTTAGGAATTCAAAATTCGACCTATAGATAGATCTGTATATTTTAGATTCGTTTTTGACATAAGCTCCATACAAAATATGTCAAACACGAATCTCGAATCTCAAAATCCATGTATGATCCGAATATTGAAAATAGCAGTTAGTCAGTGTCTTCTTCCTTGCTTCTTTATTATTTTCCCATCTCTGAAATCTATATTTAATCTGTGTGGTGAACATGTAAAATGGAGAACTACAAAACATTGAATGAAATTAAGCTTTGTACATTGAAGCAGGGAAAACCCGTTCAGTAGGGGCAGCCTCTCTAGAATTTCTTCTACCTTCTTTTTTATTATAGGCATCATTCAATAATTGGACTCAAACTATACCTACCCAAATTCGTTGCTATTATTAGTAAACACACCAACTTCGCTATTAATAGTATACAAAGGGTAAAACAATTATATTTTGTTTTTGTGTTCTCCGTACAAGATATCTGACTTTTATACTCAAACGGGCACGCTTGTTATAAAATCAAGTCGTCATTATAAAGTTGTTATACTAAAGTTATTTTCGCCCAAGTCATTGTCACGAAATGTCAGTTTTATTCCTCCTAAGCATTATCAAAAAGAATATTCATTATCAGCAATAATCGCAGCACTTTTCCCAATTACTAAAGAAATGTTACACGTGCTACGAGAAATAACCAAGACAAATTGCATCTGACCGAAGCTTATAGAACCGGCTATGTTTTTAATTCATTTCCGCCGAGAACATTAGGAAAATCATAACGCCCGTAATCGTTGTTCCGTGATTGTTTTTTTTTTAATTGTAATAGGCGGCAAACGAGCAGTCGGTAAGCAATTACCGCCGCCTGTGGAAACAAGCAACACCACATGAGTTACAAGTGCGTTGCCGCCCTTTGTGGTCGGGAAAAGGGATAGGATGAGGAGTGGGCTGAGGGAAAAGGAACCCCTATTCCTTCTCCCTCATCCTATTCCATTTCCCATAGGGCCTCCGGCACTCTCATATTTTTTTGTTATAAGCTATATACATTTTGTACGATAGATGGCCATATTATCCATTATGGTTATTTTTATTACCTTTTTGTCCTGTGCCTTATATAGGGCGTGCATTAAAATGAATGGTTTCCCCTTCTTAGTCCATTATATTTTCTTTAGCTTAAAAATAGAGCTAGCGTGGGTTATCTTGTTGCTATGGCGCGTGCGTGTTTTATTGCTGGGTATGTAGTTTCTCCTTAAGTAGCTTAATGGGTGCTATAATAATTTTAAGTATAATAGGTTCGTTATTTGAGTGAGAGGTAGTCGAGTGGCACGTTTAACACTTTTCGAGCTACTATCCTAGTCCTTTTCGTTTCTCCTTGGCTCCGTCTGCATTATGACGGTAACGTTAAAGATAAATAGATATATAGCTGATTTGCCATGTGCCATCAACCGTGACTGTGGACTCTACAACGCACAGAATAACAGACTTTACACTTTTTGGCTTGCTTCGCTGTCAAAACAAGTGATATTTTGTATACATACTCGAAACTGAAAAAGGTCAGTTGAGTGACAGTCAGTTACAACTCTGACAACTCATGTAGTAGTCCTCAAATTGCCTCCCTTGACGCATGATCGAATAAAAAGCCGTGGTTAGTGACCTTATAGGACTCAAATTACAAAACATACCTATAACCATTCTAACAGCTTTCATAATAAAATAGAAATTATGCAAATCCAACATTTGATATTAAAACTAAGTTACGTGTGCATATTCTGAGTATATTTTTTAACGAAGTGTAGGCTGTGCAGTTAACTGAGCTCGAAGTACTACGGAATAATAAAATTAATTTTCATATAATTTTCTCGTAATACGGATACAGTAATAATAATAATAATATTACTGTATCCGTACATTACATTACATTTCAAAGGGACCAAAAGTGGGTTTATAGAAACTGGGACCGACCAGACCAAGATGTGGCTAATGGGCAGCTGCCGGATGCAGACGCCACAAAACGGTTTTGGCGTAGAATATGGTCGGCGCCTATTGGTCACACTGTGGGTGGATGGATTCGGGATGTTGAACGGACAAGTGAACATATTCCAGAGATAGATAACGTAGTCATTTCAGGCGAAGATGTCACTAGTGCAGTCCGGTCGTTATCCAATTGGAAATCTCCAGGACCGGATGGACTGCACAATTACTGGCTGAAATGGCTACGTAGTTCACATGGCCGGTTAGCATCCCAATTTCAATCATCCATAGAATCTGGATCGATCCCAGATTTCATGACAACTGGAGTAACCCACTTGCTCCATAAGACAGGTAGTACCACAGAGCCCGGTAATTATAGGCCGATTACATGTTTGCCATCGGTCTATAAACTTCTTACTTCTATTCTGAGGGCGAAAATATTAAAGCACATAGAGTTAAATTCCATTATGTCGCACACTCAGAATGGATGTAAGAAGGGGGCTCGTGGTACTAAGGAGCTCCTCCTTATAGATATGACCATTAGCCAACAAGTTCGGCGTAACCGAAAGGATCTGGCGGCATGTTGGATAGACTACAAGAAAGCGTATGATTCTGTGCCACATACATGGCTTTTAAGGGTGTTGGAGTTGTATAAAATAAATACAACTTTACGCACCTTCTTAAAGTCATGTATGGGGCAATGGAAAACGGTTCTTGGCTATCCAGGATGCCGACTGATCCAGGGAAATGGCGAACTTGTTAAAATTGAGCGGGGTATCTTCCAGGGCGACAGTCTGAGCCCGTTGTGGTTTTGCTTAGCGCTGAACCCTCTTAGTACATTACTAGAGGGTTCAGGGTTAGGTTATAGGCTACGCAGAGGTGGTCAGGTCACATCCCACTTGTTGTTCATGGATGACTTGAAGCTGTTTGCTCACACCAATTCACAGTTGATGGATTTACTAAAAATTACTGAAAGTTTTAGTAATTCTATCAAAATGGAATTTGGTGTGGATAAATGTGCAGTGATACATGTGAAACAAGGAAGGATGGTGGAATCTGAGGGGATTCAACTCTCAGATTCTATTAACCTCAGATCACTTCTGCGAACCAATACCTATAAATACTTGGGTATGTCACAGGCCTTATGTATTAACGAAACAGACATGAAGCAATCGTTGCAAGAACGTTTCTTTGGCCGCCTGACAAAAGTACTGAAAAGTCTTCTGTCAGGTGGCAATAAGGTTCGAGCTTGCAACGGTTGGGTCATGCCGGTTCTGATGTACTCCTTTGGCATACTCAAGTGGACTCAGACTGAGTTAGACGCCCTGGACAGAAAGGTGCGTAGAATGCTGACAGCTTACCGGATGCATCATCCGCGCTCGTCCGTAATGAGGTTGTATATTCCGCGGAAGTGTGGAGGTCGTGGCTTTTTAAATGTCAAATCTCTACACAACCGCGAAGTATGCAATCTCAGAGAATATTTTCTCAACGCGAGCGTGGATATGCATCGGGACGTTGTCGCAGTGGACGCCGGATTAACCCCGCTCAGTTTATCGAAGGACAACTGGCGCAGACCTGTAGTGCTTAGCACTGACGATCGCAAGCTTGTTTGGCAGAGCAAGGAGCTTCATGGCAGGTTCTACCGGTCTCTACATGGGCCGGAAGTAGACTTATTAGCCTCGGTGAACTGGCTACGCTTCGGTGACCTCTTTGGGGAAACCGAAGGGTTTGTCTGTGCAATTGCTGACGAAGTGATCAAGACGAATAACTACCGGAAATATATCCTGAGGGATGGCACTACTGATATTTGCCGTGCGTGTCACCAGCCTGGTGAATCCCTCAGGCATATCATTTCCGGTTGTTCTCGTCTTGCTAACAGTGAGTACTTGCACAGGCATAACCAAGTAGCCAGGGTCATTCACCAGCAACTTGCTCTGAAATACAGGCTTGTAGATCGTGAGGTGCCGTACTACAGGTATGTGGCGGAGCCTGTCCTGGATAATGGTCATATCACGTTGTACTGGGATCGATCTATCATCACAGACAGGACTGTTGTTGCCAACAAACCTGATATTGTGTTGATAGATCGATCAGAGCGCCGCGCAATAATTGTTGATGTTGCCATCCCTCATGATGGCAATCTCGTGAAGGCTGAAAAGGACAAGCAGATAAAATATCTGGACTTGGCTCACGAGATTGTTGACATGTGGGATGTTGATTCAGCAATTATTGTGCCGATAATCGTTACAGTGAACGGTTTAATACCCAAGAGCCTCGCCCAACATCTTAGGAGGCTCGCGTTGGAACCTTGGGTCAGGGGCCTGATACAGAAGGCAGTACTGCTGGACACGGCACGCATAGTGAGGAGGTTCCTATCTCTTGAGCCCTAACCACCAGTAGCTTGGAGCCTGTTCCCGATACTGGTGGGTTTCCATAGCATAGGTTTATATTTTTAAATGTATTTTTTTATAGATCATATATTTAAAAATGTATGAATATGATATGAGAGAAATATTAAATAAAGGTGATAATAATATAATAATAAATCATTTATTGTCAGGTAGAAAAACCCATAGATACTTATCCGTTAATAAACTTATCCGTTGAATTAATGTACATGCCTAAGTCATAATATTAGATTTAATATTATTCCGAGTGTTTTAGCTGATCACGGCTGTAGATATTTACCTATATTATTAGATATCTAATGTATAAAAATCTCATGGCACGTTATTTGTTATTGAACACCTCCGAAACGGCTTGTCTGACTTTTATGACTTTTTTGTGTATATTAGGTCTAAGCGCTATTTTATAAACCCTTATGGCGCTGATGCACCTGAGCATTCACTTCTAACAGAACAGTGAGCATTCGCCGTTTTCTGTTTTGTCGAACCGAACATTTTCACGATCATTCTAGCGAACACTCTAAATTCAAATAGTCCGTAGAATATAGAAAAAGTTTTTCCCAATATGTTTACTTCAGTTTCACTTATGAATAATTTATAGAGTAAGAGTAAGATACATAAACAAATGGCGTTTCTAAATAATAAAATGCAGATTTTAATTTTAACAGGTTTAATCAATCACACAAGTTCCTACGTTCAAATTTATTTATCGATATCGGGAGTTTATCAACATTCTATTGAATTTAATTCTGAGTAAACTAAATCTAAGGATATATTGTAAGCATTATCGATATTTTATTCATTCTCAGTAAGCCCATAACTAGTACAGGTAAAATTAGTGACAAACTGCATGATTCTTCCCTAGATTAAAATCATAAGTCAAAGTGAAGTAAATATATTGGGTTTAACCGCCATTGTACAGCAAATTCTATGTATTATCTATATTCTAAGAATCGCCCGAATGTTTGTGAGAATGCTCGCTAAAACACAATCATTTGTTTTGTAATATTCGTGTGACTGCTCATTACAGGTGAATGCTCAAGTGTATCAGCGCCATTAGATGGTAAGACTGGTTATCTCCAGATTTTATTTGGACAAATATTTTATTGATGATTTTGCATCAATATTTTTTCTTATGGTAGTAGGCGGCAAACGAGCAGACGGATTGCCTGATGGTAAGCAATTACCGCCGCCCATGGACACAAGCAACATCACAGGAGTCACAAGTGTGTTGCCGCCCTTTGGGGTTGGGAAAAGGGATAGGATGAGGGAGAAGGAATAGGGGATAGGGCCTCCGGTACTCTCACTCACCGAACGAAACGCAACAGTTTAGGTACGGTTACTTTACGTCGATTTTCTGTGAGAGGGTAGTACTTCCCCGGTCGAGCCGGCCCATTCATGCTGAAATCAGCAAGGCTCTACTACCTGAAATATCTGTATAGTGCCGTTTAAATTACAAATTTTCCTTTTTGTTTTTTTATTTGATAATAATTGTTTGCATAAGATTGTGAAACAAACTTGTATATCGAGTTTAGAACTTAAGTTATCCCTCTATCGACTCAAGTCAAGGGAGGAAAGTAAATACTTACGAGTAATTCTTTTCAAAACAATATTTCAAGATTTAAATTTGTTGCAGAGCCACGATGGGTGTCAGGGGCCAGCGGTCTTCTCCTCGGGCTGGACCTGACTCAAGCAGACATACAGGCGGAGTACTCGTGTGTAGCCCTCGACACCCCGAGCCCTCCACTTAAACTTACCACTGACGGTCAGTACTTACTAAGATTCCTTTTTTTATTTACTGTCGCGTGTATCCCCGAAGGTAGGTAGGCAGAGGTGTAATATTACAGTCAGATTTTACCATGTAATGAATTTGTAGGTTCCACGTCATTGTGAGCGAGCCGATTGCGGCTAGGTACCCTGTAACACTTTTGCTCAACCCGGGACCTTCTGATCAGCAGACGTGTACGCTAACCACTGGACCAAAGAGGCAGTACTTAATAAGACTATATCACTTTTTCTAGTTTAGCTGCGACACGTTGTATCTGTGGCTACGGGTAACGTACTTCGATACTATTTCCGATCTGCGGTTAAAAGTGTGTGTCTATTATCAATTCAGCCAAAAGACGTCCACAGACTGTAGTGGACATAGGCCACCCCCAAATTAAAAATAAATTAATTTAGTATTTGGACCTGGCTCACGAGATTGTCAACATGTGAATGTGGATTTTGCGATCAGTTTAGGGATAGTCGAGTCAGTTAATGGTCTCATTGCCAAGAGCTGCGATCAAAACTTAAAAAAACTCTTTTTAAAAAGGCTGGTTCGAATCCTATTACACATAAAGCAGATTGTTGAACACTACATTGGTCAGTGATTCCTTTCTCCGAAGCCTTAACCACCGGTAGCTTGGTCCCTGTGCCCGATGCCGATGGGTCTCCATGGTCCTATTACAAACGTTTAAATAATGTTTTTTAATGTATAGAATGATGGTTTTTAATAGTATAAAATAAGACTTCGAGAATATAATAAAATATTAAAACTGTACTGATCCTTTAAATACAAAGAAGTGGATAAAACGGCGATGGTAAAGTTTATAATTGATCAGACCAGAATTGAATAATAATAATAATTGGCATTTGGTTAGTTTGGGAATTCATTCTGGAATAATTCAAACTGTTCAGTGAAATAATTATATTTGTTATAACTGTTGTGTTTGGTGAAATAGCATTTCGCAGTATTGCATCATTAATGCTGCTATTAATATTGCGATTATGTTTAAATATTAATTATGTTGACAGGTAACACACTAAATGACTAAATATTCACCTATAAATACATGTTAATAATAAATATTACTACAAATACATATTTAATTTACATTATTAAAAACCTGCAGTTTTATATAATTACATTTCGAATGGAAAATTACAATTAAACGACACTAACATATGTTTCCAATTTTATTTATTTGTCTACTGCCTTTGTAATTATAAACTATCAAGAAATACTTTAGGCCTTAGGATTAGTTTTATTTTTATATTATTGATGGATGGAATATACAGCACCATGACTAATTTTATACTATGACTAATTAATACTTGTTCACATAAGGGTGTAAAGTGTTCATGTAAGGAGTCTATACCGCATAATTATAAATATTTGGAAATAAAAGTCTCGATTCATCGTCGCGTGACCACGTCTGCTGTAGCCACACTTACTTTACTCTTGCTCTGAGCTACAATGAAAATACCTGATTATTACGACATGTTAGGCAGCGATAACCTTCAGGAGAGACAGACCAGAGCTAGCCATCAACTTAACTTCATTTATTCAGAATAAACTGGACTACGGACTGCCTCCGTAGTCCAGTGAATAGCGTATGCGACTGCTGATAGTAGGTCCCGGGTTCGATTTCCGGGATCGAGCAAAAGTGTTACTGGGTTTGTCCGAATTCTCAATAGCAGCACGAAGTCTGGTGATGTGCCCGGTAACGGCAAAAGGCTCGCCCCCTATTACGTAGGACCTAAAAATACATGCCGAAATGTACCCACATTTCGCCATGAATTTTACTAATGATACACCTCTGCCTACTCCTTCGGATATACAGGCGTGAGTCTATAAAAAAAACGAAATAAAAATGAAATCAAACACGCAAGTAAAATGGTAATAATTGGTTAAGGCCTTTATAACGTTATCGACTTAGCGCATTGCCATTTGGTGTGACAAGTGCTCGTTTTACATGCAAATAATAACAGCTACGCGAAGCTAATCGACTTTCTGAGATGATAAGGCAAAGTACCTACTGCGTAGAAATCCATTTCAAGAGAGTTATATTCCCGTGGGAAGAACATGACTGAAGTAAAATTCAGGGACCTTATTAATAATTATGAGAAGGATACTAAAATTGATTTAGTAAGTAGATATATGTTGCATTTGTTTCTAGGAAGATTAAATGAATACAGTATACCTACGCGATATCAATTGCAATAAATTAACCATTTATTGAGATTATAACAAGCATCAGGAAGTATCGTAAGTACCTACGAGGGGAGTAAAATATTTCGTGCAAAACATAAAACAACATTAAAATTACTTTATCACATATACATACAGTCAAAAAAGTATCGAGAATGGATTATTTGTTTATGGTTCCAAATTAAACTTTTTGTTTCCTTTTTGTTGTTGTATTATTGGCACAACTGTTTTCCATTTTGGCGCGGAGTTTTAGTTGCATCTGTTAGTTATATTAAATACAATGCTATTCTTAGTTACATCATAATATCTAGTGTGTATTGCGAATTTCATAATGGACAAACACATCGAAAAAGGAGTTTGTCTTAAATTTTGCATTACAAATGGAATTTCGTGGTCAGAATCAATGAAAATGTTACAGAAGGCTTACGGTGAATCAAAAATAAACAAAATCTAGTGCTTATGAGTGGTACAAAGCGTCCAAAAGCGGTCGAGATGTAATGGAAGGTTTGCCTCGCTCTGGTAGGCCATCAACGTCTGCAACTGAAGTAAACATCGCAAATGTGAAGGAAACAGTGACTGAAAAGCCTCATTCAACTTTGAGAGGGATAGCCGCCACCTTTCTGTATCCCACGAGTCGATTCGTATCATTTTAACTAATCATTTGGGTATGAAACATATTGCCACTCGGCTAGTCCCAAAAGAAATGGAATTTCTCCAAAAACTCAATCTCATCAGAGTCGCTGGGAACGAGTAAATTCCGAACTAACATTCATGAAACGCATTGTTACTGGTGACGAGACGTGGAGATTTAACAAGCTTCGGAGTGGCGCCTTCCAACTGAACCGAAACCGAAAAAACCACGCCAAAGTCTTTTCTTTAACTATCGCGGTATTGTGCACTTGGAATTCTTGCTGGAAGATCAAACGGTAAATAAGGAATGTTGTTGAGCGTTATGCGGCATTTAAGAGAGGAAATTCGACAAAATAGGCCTGATTTGTGGAAAGAAAATTCTTGGATTTTGCACCACGATAATGCGCCTTCGCACAAGGCCATCATTCTGAACAAATTTTTGACCAAACACTCAACAAATACTATCGAGCAACCACCACATTCACCAGATATGGCCACAACCGACTTCTTTATTTTTCCTAAACTCAAATTACCACTTCGTGGCACCCGTGTTCAATCGGTAGAAGACATAAAGCAGAATTCGCGGCGAGATCTGAACTCCATGAAACAAAACTTGTGAAACACTGTTTCCGGAAAACAGTGATTCAATTTCGATGGTTGGATTATTCGTAGGCGTAAGTGTATCGTTTCTGAAGGAGCATACTTTGAATTTGGATGGTAACATAAATTTGGATGCATAACAAACAGTTTGTGTTTTATTGATCTTATCCCGGTACTTACTTGACAGAGTATTAGTAACCGTTGAACTTTAAATGCTGGATAATAGACCAGAATTAATACGTAAGATAGCGAAGTGATTCCCATTGTAATTGTACTTTTTTTAGTTTGAAATAAAAAAGATTTAATATAATTATTTGTTTTATTCATAAAATTATAACTGATTTTACATTATTTTCAAAACACAGCTGAACGCAGATATGATGAGTAGACTTTTCTTAACCGAATACAGTTTCATACTAAATCTGTGAGAGGAAAAATAATGTATTGCAAACTTCTGTTTATTCATAAGTATTTGACATAAAAGTGTAAAGTGTAAGTAACAAGTTAAAACTTTGGCGTTTTAAACTTGTCTCTTACTAATGAAAACCGCAATAAATATGAAACTTAATGCACATTTGGTTAGGAAGCAATTAAATAAAAAATGAATTGCTACTCAAAAATGCATCATCGTGTCCAAAAAGGCACGTTTGGCTGTGCATAGGGGGGTATTAGTGCCTACCATTATGTACGGTAGTGAAAGTTGGGTATGGCAGAAGAGATTTGACAGTAGAATAAATGCTGTAGAAATGAGAGCACTGAGAAGTATGTGTGGTGTATCTTTGACCGACAGAGTAAAGAATTGTGTGATAAGAGAGTGTTGTGGTGTAAAAGAAGATGTAGTGACAAGCATTGAGAAAGGCATGTTAAGATGGTTTGGGCACATGGAGAGGTTGGATGACGATAGACTGACAAAGAAGATATATAAGGCAAGAGTGAATGGAACAGGACAAAGGGGAAGACCTAGGCGGACATTCTCTGACCAGATTGGAGACATCCTGAAAAAAGGACAAGTCAGAAGTACCCTTAACAGAAGAGCATGCATGTGAAACTTGATGGGAGTGAGTGAAGCAAGAGAGGTATGTCAGGATCGTTACAAATGGCGTTCCGTAGTCTCAGCCTACCCCTCCGGGAAACAGGCGTGAGTCTATCTATGTATGTATGTATGTATGTTGGTTTCCTAACCATTAGTGCAATAAATAGGTTACTTATTGTGGTTATGACTAGTAAACATTCTTTCTACATAGTAATAATACTTGACATTATTGTATTTATTGTTTTTTTATCTGGAATAAATGCGGGAACCAACATTAAGTATCACATAATATTCTCTACATTGTTATACATCATGTAGTAAAAGTTTCAATCCGATACCTTGTATAGTGATGGAGATACAAACAAAACAAAAATAAAATCTTTACTCGCGGTTTGACCTAGTTATTGCACTTTTCGTAAGGACGTCAGTGCTAGGCACGGGCTTCTTCTCACTATGAGAAGGGTAAGGCCATAGTCCACCACGCTGGCTTAGTGCGGGTAGGCAGCCTTCACATGTGTTTCGAGAACATTATGGAGAACTCTCAGACATGCAGGTTTCCTCACGATGTTTTCCTTCACCGTTTAGCAAGCGATAATTAACAATTTAATACGCACTTAACTCCGAAAAGTCATTGGTGCGTGCCGTGGATTCGAACCCGAGACCCTCTGCGTAGCAGTCTGTCTCTCCACTCAGCGATAGCTGAGACCGACATCGCAAGCGTATATAGGTAAGTTTATAATAATAAAAAGCAACAAATGTAACTAAAACAACAACAAGCCAATAAAAACACAACATAATTATATCGAATAGATAATTTAAAATTGCGTGGCGCGTTTCTTAGTAACTGTAATTTACGGAAGATTCGAACACAAATTCTAATTTCAAATGCAATAGAACATATTATCCAAATGCAACCAATCCAAGCCGAATGCGTCACGCTATGAATCGTGAAGTCCCCTCCCGCTACCCGCCCCCATCCCGCTGACACCTAATTTTCAATTACTGCGCAGCTATACGCAGCAACTTCAGAGGGAACTAGAAATTTGGCGATACACCTATACATATGTATATATCGATGATCGTAACAAACAAACCGTCTTGAAAGTTTGACAGCCCGTGAAGTACACAAGTAGGTTAGACTTGGTTAGGTAGTTAGTAAGTTTGACAGGTCGCTCTAGTTGATATTAAAAAGGTTATGTTTTTGAAATTGGAATATTTTTGTGTAGATAGTAGCTGGCTGGAAAACATCGAACTGAACTCCGTGGAGGCACGAGCAGGCGATACTGTGGTGTTGCCCTGCATATTGCGACACATGACTGGCCACACTGTGAGGTAAGTTATCATTTTAGGACTTTTTCTAATTCACATGCGCCACAAGTCATATTTTCTAAAGAGATTCGAAGATTCTTTTGTCGCCTTTCAGTCAGAACGCGTGTTATTTAACTCTCTAATATACAGGGTTGATCTCGAGATGCAATCCTGTATCTTGCGTTGAATATTTCTCATGTGACGTCAGAATAGATGTAGTATGTATGAATGGACTCGTCGCCCATGTGATACATCCAGTCTATTCACGACAGAATCTGGTTATGAATAGCCTATATCGCAATACCTTGCGTCCAGACGAGCCGTATAATAGCACAAATATGAACCCTCAGGTTCTATTTAAATACTCAACAGTATTCATTTCATACAATACTCATTGAAGATATCGCAATATTAGTTGTGTGATGCTTGTTTTAAAAACAAATACACAACCAGCCGTATATTGTCAGCGCCATGTTTTAAAAAAAGATAATGCGCGAAGCGAGATTTATTACGCTAAGTATCAGGACGTGTCGTGCATTGCGGTAAGCGTGATTTAATTACGGGGTCGTTGAAATTTTATCGCGTGTGGTTACGACATTCGACAAATACGGTCGGAAGGACGTGTCAAAAATAGGCATGTATTGTTATCGCGATTAAGATACATATGTTTTCGAATATGCTTAACATTGAGTAAGAGGGTCCTTACTCAATGTTAAGCATATTCAGGAGTCTAAGATATAAACTTAAACTGGTAGAAGCCCTATACCTAGTTTATATTAATAATTCATAACAGGATTAAAGTTTTATGACTCGTGTAGTTTTAGTTTGTGGTGTCGATTGACATGTTGAGATTTTTTGCTAAATATTGTATTTATTATTGCGTTTGTGATATGTTGTTAAATTCACCATTGTTACGGTCGAAGAAAAACTGATCAACACCTCTATAAAACTTTATAGAATGTGTTAATATGCATTTGCAAAATATTTTAATAATACAATATACTAACATTATTTCAAACTGTGCAATGACTTTTTTTACCTATTTTCTTTAAATGTTACTTATGTAGTAAATCAGATCTTTGACAGTCGTTACGTACGACAGTCGTCGTCAGTACCTTCTTAAGGCCGATTCACACATATCAGTGAAGTCTCAGTTGCGGCAACGTGTCCGCACAGGTCAGTATCAGTGCCACAGTGAGGCGGCAGTGCTTCAATTCACACATGTATCAGTGCGCGGATCGGAAGCACTGAGAACGGTGCGACGATAGTTGGTGATGATATTTGCTATGGCTCTATTCAACAATACGGAACTAGCAATGATAGCCATTACTTTAGACGAAGAAGAAGAAGAGGCGCATCAAGGAAAAAAAAGAAAATGGGTGCATGAAGCATGGCGATTAAGAGAAACAGAAGGAGAGTTCATGACATTATAGGTACAAAGAATTTATTAAAGACGAAAATAAATATTTTCAATATTTTAGAATGTCGGAAAGCTCTAGCTGTTTCAAAAATCTCAAAATCAAAATGAGACAAATCATACAAAACATTATTTTCGCTCGTCCTGCATTTTGTTTTACGAACACCGGCGTCCGTGATCCGACAAAAAATATCGTCGCCACCGATTACGTCCGTGATCGCCGGCGCCGGCACTGTCACTGAGAGTACTGTGTCGTCACTGACACTGACAGGTGTGGATACGTTCATAGAAAATGTATTAAGGCCGATTCACACATATCAGTGAAGTCTCAGTTCCGGCAACGTGTCCGCACAGGTCAGTATTAGTGCTACAGTGAGGCGGCAGTGCTTCAATTCACACATGTATCGTGCGCGGATCGGAAGCACTGAAAACGGTGCGACGATAGTTGGTGATGATATTTGTTATGGCTCTATTCAACAATATGGAACTAGCAATGATAGCTATTACTTTAGACGAAGAAGAAGAAGAGCAGCATCAAGGAAAAAAAAAAGAAGTGGGTGCATGAAGCATGGCGATTAAGAAAGGAGAGTTCATGAAATTCTACAAAGAATTTATTAAAGAGGGAAAGGAATATTTTCAATATTTTAGAATTTCGGAAAGCTCTAGCTGTTTCAATAATCTCAAAATGAGACAAATCATACAAAACATTATTTTCACGAACTATTTCTATCAGTCGCTCGTCCTGCATTTTGTTTTACGGACACCGGCGTCCGTGATCCGACAAAAAATATCGTCGCCACCGATTACGTCCGTGATCGCCGGCACCGGCACTGTCACTGAGAGTACTGTGTCGTCACTGACACTGACAGGTGTGGATACGTTCATAGAAAATGTATGAAAGAATAATTATCACGGTGCCGGTACTGTGCCGGAACTGTGACTTCACTGATATAAGTGAATAGGCCTTTAAAGGCCGATTCACACATATCAGTGAAGTCTCAGTTCCGGCAACGTATCCGCACAGGTCAGTATCAGTGCTACAGTGAGGCGGCAATGCTTCAATTCACACATGTATCAGTGCCCGGATCGGAAGCACTGAGAACGGTGCGACGATAGTTGGTGATGATATTTGCTATGGCTCTATTTAACAATACGGTACTAGCAATGATAGCTACAGACGAAGAAGAAGAAGAGCAGCATCAAGGAAAAAAAGGAAATGGGTGCATGAAGCATGGCGATTAAGAGAAACAGAAGGAGAGTTCATGACATTATACAAAGATAAATTCTTTGTATAATGTCATGAACTCTCCTTCTAATGACGAAAAGAAATATTTTCAAAATTTTAGAATGTCGGAAAGCTCTAGCTGTCTATTTCAATAATCTCAAAATGAGACAAATCATACAAAACATTATTTTCACGAACCAATTCTATCAGTCGCTCGTCCTGCATTTTGTTTTTTTGACGGACACCGGCGTCCGTGATCCGACAAAAAATATCGTCGCCACCGATTACGTCCGTGATCGCCGGCGCCGGCACTGTCACTGAGAGTACTGTGTCGTCACTGACACTGACAGGTGTGGATACGTTCATAGAAGATGTATGAAAGAATAATTATCACGGTGCCGGTACTGTGCCGGAACTGTGACTTCACTGATATGTGTGAATAGGCCTTAAAGAATAATTATCACGGTGCCGGTACTGTGCCGGAACTGTGACTTCACTGATATGTGTGAATAGGCCTTTAATCAACTGACACTAGTCTAAACCATAGAATATCGCTATCCCTTCGGTTTGCGGAGGTCAGACAGGCAGTCGCTCTGTGGAAAAGCTAATATTCAGCCAAATACGGTTAGCCTAGTAAGCGGACCCCAGATTGAAACTGGGATAACGCTAAGAGGATGATGATGATGTAGTAAATCAGAATAAATTGTTTACTGGTGCAGAATAAAGCTGCACGGTAGGTACGTGTGGTTGTGTGTGTGAAGTAACTGCAATGCAAGCTCACTGCGATCAGCTGAGCAGCGGCGGCGGTCAATAGATCGAGCAGATTTTTTAAATGAGCACCGAGAAAGGTATGTTAAGATGGTTTGGGCACATTTAGAGAATGGATGACGAAAGACTGACAAAGAATATAGGAATTTAAACTTTCGTTGTCATTTAAACTCAGTACATCCAAACAAAGGTAGGTACGTGGTATATATCCCGACTGACAAAGAAGATATATAAGGTAAGTGTAAATGGGACAGGCCGAAGGGGAAGACCTAGGCGGACGTTCTAAAAAAGTTTTTTAGATTTTAGTGGGTTATTTTTTCATGTATTTATATTCAGTTAAAGCAGTATATTCACTCCTGAAAATATTTTGCAAATGCATATCAACAATGTATTATTTAACACCACTACAATCACAAACTTGTGTAATATTTAGCACAAGAATAGTCTAGTTCAACTTTACTATTTATCAGCTGGCAGCGCCAAGATGCCAGTGGGACTTGGACAGCGATTGCCTCCGAAGGCATCGTCCGCGGTGGTTCCCTCGTGATATCAAGTGTTCGAACACATCACGCATCCCGGTACGCTTGCTCTGCCAACCCGGACTCGCCTTCGAGGGTACTCGTCAAGCTGGTCATTTACGACCCGTTGACTGTCACGGTTGCTCCGAACACTCTGGTAAGTGATGTTATAGAATGTTGTGGAGCTTTATATTGCTTTTAAATTTGGCTATGATTTTCCATACAAGCAAATTATATTCTATACGAGTAAATATACGTGTGTATAAATACTTGAAAATAAATAAGTATCTTTGTAATGCAATGATAATGACATGAAGGTAATATTTGAACAAATGCTTATAAAAAAATTTTTGAGTCGTAGAAAAGAGCTGAAAACTACTAGTTCTTCTTTTTCGATGAATGTAAATGAATCATTGCATTACATTGCTTTATTTCTCATTACCGAGTGGTCGCATATTGTAGATGATAGGCACAGGCAGCACTGGCCACTTCAACTGCTCAGTGCACGGCGGCCGGGGCGGCGGCACCACGCTGAGCTGGCAACACGAAGGACGGCCCCTCCACGCCCCACAGTCACGCCTCTCCATAGGACCAGTCCGGTCACACCACGCGGGCCTTTACCAGTGCACTGCTCACGACCACACAGATTCTGCTGTAGCCGGCGCTGAGTTAGTCATTGCTGGTAATAATAGCGTATGCCTGATGCAACCATCGTTCGAACTTTTGTACCTACACAAGCTAATATCTTTGCAGTACTTAGCACTTGCACCACCACAACAGATATATTATGTTTTAAGCATGTCTATTAAGTGACCCATAAATTGTATACCAAGTAAAAATTGCACCATATTTTGAAAATGCTGCTATACTTATTTATATTGCAGCAATTATATTCTTAACGCCGTTTTTCGTGAAATAGAAGAGACGCAATTTTAGCCTGAATTATCGAATACTAATAATATAAAAAGTTCTAATGATGGTTGATATACTTGATTAAGTTAATTTCAACGTGTGGAACAACTATCGATCCTATAACCGTGTTTCAGACAGGCCGCCAAGATTGGTGTCAACATTCAGTGGAGCGGTAGCCAGAATCGGTCAGAGTATTGTGATACGATGTGCTGCTACTGGTGTTCCGTCTCCTCGAATACTTTGGACCTTAGACGACAGACCGTTACCAGCAGCACCAGATAAGTAAGAGCTTAAACAATAAGGTTTAATATTAGATCATAAACGGTGTGCTAAGTTGGCATATTATACATAGTAATACTCTTTCTTGTTACTTGAATGAAAGTAGCTGAAGAAGCACATTTTACTTTCAAAAAGCTAGAGTTGTAAAGTAGAGTACTTTGCAACTCTAGCGAAACGTTGTAGAAGTTTTGAGTAGTTAATTACTCTCATTTGTACGTTGTATGACAAGCTCGAGACTTACGAACGCTCCACATTTCTTTGTCGCATCTCGGCAATATTTTTATCGCGGTACTTCTTGCAGGTATAGTGTGAATACTAGAGCCGAAGCAGTGCCTGGCAGCGAAGAAGGAAATATAGTATCGACTCTGAGTGTGACGATAAGAACTGCAGACGAAGGTGGTAGATACGGGTGTAACGCAACTAATTCTCAAGGATCACACGCTCATCAAGCACGATTAAATGTTTATGGTAAGTTTACTACCATCATTCGATAAGAACCGACATAAATGTTTACTACACTTATACAAATAGTAAAAGTGAACAAGTGGGCGGTAGCCATTGATTTTATTAGCTGAACTTATCGAAATTGTATTCTTTGTTTATTGAGCTATCCGATGATAAACATGTTTTTTTTTCTAACAGGTCCACCGAATATAAGATATTTACCAGCGCTACACGTTAAGACTGACACGGATGTGACGATATACTGCCCTTACTCGGGGTATCCCATAAAGTAAGCAATAGGAAATGGAAACGCTATCCATCATCCGTTTTCCTAGTTTAATTTATTGGTGGTTTCAGGGAAGTGGTTTGGAAACGCGAAGACGGTTCTATAGTAGAGAGTGTTTTGGAGACTAGTGACGAAAGGGGAGTTTTAAGACTGACTTCAGTTAGGAGTACAGCGGCTGGGAGTTATACTTGTGAAGTGAGAGCTGAGAGTGGAGAATTGGCGAGACGAACAGTACGACTTGAAGTGCACAGTAAGTCAAAAGTCTTTCTACTTTTACGGCATGATGCATCTTTATAAAGACATACGGCATGATGCATCTTAATAATATGAGTGACTTTAAAGACTTAGTGATAGGCATATCACCATGGATGTGAGACATATATACCTAGGCCATTTATGATAAACTGTCAAATAATTAAAAAAATATCTTAAATTATAATATGAACAAATAACACACATCTTCTTTTAGGGTGACCTACGTGCATCCTTTATTATATTTGTGATAACAACTAAAAGTCTAGATGATTGTCAACAGAACCACCTAAGATAGCTGCGTTCCAATTTCCCGAAGAGCTTGAAGTAGGAGGCAGCACACAAGCAACCTGTAGCTTAGTGTCCGGAGACAAACCTATACAATTCACTTGGCACAAGGACAATCTACCGATTCCTGCCATGCTAAAAGTAAGTACATAATAATAA
Organism: Euclidia mi; assembly: GCA_944739405.2. Taxonomy (NCBI): domain Eukaryota; kingdom Metazoa; phylum Arthropoda; class Insecta; order Lepidoptera; family Erebidae; genus Euclidia; species Euclidia mi. The sequence continues at coordinate 89,532,156 of OX123182.2, read as the reverse complement.
ATTACTCTCACATCTTCTAGAAAATATTTGTTTTGCAGAACATTGTTCCTGAGATTACGAATGAACGGACGTCCGCAGCGACCAGAAATTAATTACTTTTGCTCTTTCATTCGTATGTACTTATGAAGTAAGGATACAAATATAGACGATTATTTAGCTTTGTTACTAGTTGACTTACTATATAAAACTTAACATTTTTAATATTTAAGTGATTGTGTGTTGTTGGCAGGTTGAACAGAAGAACATGGATTTCTTTTCTATAATGATCATACAAGATCTGACTTCAGCTCATAGTGGCGAATATACGTGTAGAGCGACTAACGACTTTGGAACAGTTAGTCATAGTGCCTCGTTGATAGTCAAAGGTATTTATTGTCTAACTCTAGGTTTATTCGAGCCTGTGTCAAGCATGCCGAGCTAAATTGTTAACTGTGTGTGCTCCAGTTTAAAATCTAGTACGAGGCGACGGCTAAAATTTGATTTTGCTATGTGTATACAATATTAGCTGTATTTGACATTTCAGGTATAAATTTAGTACACTTACTTACTTTTAATATAGATAGTATTTCTCATACATAAGCATGTTTATAATGAACAAAAGTAGGTACATATTTTCTATTTTACTTTCATTTCGTAAAGAAAATATATTTCAACCTTATTAGTCAAAGCAATAGGTTTGTCAAAACACGCATTGAAACTCAATTAATAAAACTCGTATGCATATAAGCATAGAGCCAATTAATAAAAATGTCTGTATGTCTCTATTTTTTTCTCTGTCTGTATATCTAGCTCTCTTCTTTTCAGTTTGCATTTGCTTTCTTTTCTTGAATGGAACAGCGTAACATATAAAGCAGTCTTTCCGCACAGAACCGCCGACGTGGGTGTGGCGAGCGCAGAACACATCGGTGTCAGCCGGAGCGGCGTTGTTACTGCCATGCTCAGCTAAGGGTCAACCGACACCCAGAATCTCCTGGGAGTATTCCACAGGTAAGGTTTTATAAAACTCAACCCGTCGGTAATATGTTAACCGCAGGAAGCCATTGCATTGCGTAGCAGATAAATTTAATAATCTTCAACCCTTTTGACAAATGTATATTATCATTTATAATTTTACGATTTTGGCAATCAGTTTATGACCCAAAATTTCATCTCGAAAATTATATTTTAGCTTCTGTTTTTTATTTCAGAACTCAAACATAAAGTAAACGAATACTGCTTGTATTCATTTACTTTATGTTACATTGTTATTGGAAATCTAATAGTTAAAAAAACGTTGTTGCTTCCTTCGTAACAATGGCTATTATTCGTTTTTCGCGATAGTTACTAACATATTTACTTACTAGCTTTCGCCCGCAGCTTCACCCGCATGAAATTTTAATAAAGAGTAGCCTTTGTACTTCGCCAGGTTTCAGACTATCCATATAAAGTTTCATCACAAACGGATCTGCACATTAGCCGTGTAGCATACATAACAGATAATACCTAAAATTACTTTTGTTTTATTTATTTTATTTATTTAAACCTTTATATACAGAGCGTATACAGGCGGACTTAATGCCGTGGGCATTATCTCCCAGTCTACCTTTGAGTGGTGCAGAGAGAAAAGAAGTAGGTGTTTTCATAGTCGTCAAACTTCAGGTAAAGATTAGTATGTAGGTATTAAAGTTATTGAAGAGCTTATGTACCTACTGAATAGAATAGCAACAAAAATAAAAACTGAAAGCATTACCATAAAGTACATAATCAGATCGCCCCTCCGGCCCCGCTGCGCTTTAAGCGCGCCAACTCATAGTAAGCGCTTTTAATGACGCTGCGCTTAGGTCAATTATATCGTGATAACTTTTAAACTATTTGTCCAAACTACTTACTGTAAAGACAAATTTCATCTACATTAAATACTGAAGGCAATAAATCTATCTATTTTGAAAACAATTTGACAACTACTCTTAAATGAGCATTGTAAAAAGCATATTTCTTATGGGACAGGGCATGGTATGGCTGGACAGGGCATCATAGTTAGTCAGCTGCAGCGTTTATTCAACTTGTGCTGGAGCACCGGCCGAGTACCTGATGACTGGGCCACAGCAGTAGTTGTGCCTCTTTATAAAGGAAAAGGCTCGCAACAAGACTGCAAAAACTATAGAGGCATTAGCCTTCTCAGCATTGTTGGCAAATTGTATGCGAAGGTACTGATTGAAAGAGTTATGAAAGTAACCGACAAGAAAATATGGGATGTACAAGCGGGATACCGAAAGGGTATGGGGTGTACGGATCAAGTCTTTTCCTTGCGATGCATAGCCTAGAAATTTTTGGCCAAAGGTCGAAAGGTCTACTGCGCATTCGTGGATTTGGAAAAGGGTTACGATAAAGTGGTGAGGAATGAACTGTGGTCGGTACTGTCGATGTATGGGGTGAACAGCAGCCTAATTCGAGCTCTGAAATCCCTTTATGAGGATTCTAGAGCTTGTGTGAGGATAAACGGGGCATACACTGACTGGTTTACCATTAACACAGGTGTTAGACAGGGATGTGTAGCGTCGCCGTGGCTGTTCAACCTCTTCATGGACAGTTGTTTGCAAGACTTGAAACATAGTGATTGTGGATTAAGGATGAATGAGTTACTTGTCAAATGCCTCCTTTATGCTGATGATCAGGTTTTACTTGCGTCTTCAGCGGAGGAGTTGCAGGAGATGGTAACAATCATGCATGGTGCGTTAGAGAGGAAAGGAATGAAAGTGAATGTAAGTAAAACGAAAGTTATGGTTTTTTAAAAGGAGGAATGCGTTACGGCTTGTAATGTTATGATCGATGGACAGCGATTGGAGCAAGTGAATGAGTTTGTATATTTAGGTACGCTGTTTACAAGAGATGGTAAGAATGTAGAAGATATTGAAAGAAGAGTTAATGCAGGTAATAGAGTGAATGGAGCTCTGAAGGCGTTTATGAACAGTCAAAACGTGTCCAAAAAGGCACGTTTGGCTGTGCATAGAGGGGTGTTAGAACCTACTCTTATGTATGGTAGTGATAGTTGGGTATGGCAGAAAAGTCATGAAAGTAGAATAAATGCTGTAGAAATGAGAGCACTGAGAAGTATGTGTGGTGTCTCTCTGACTGACAGAGTAAAGAATTGTGTGATAAGAGAGTGTTGTGGGGTAAAAGAAGATGTAGTGACAAGCATCGAGAAAGGTATGCTAAGATAGTTTGGGCACGTGGAAAGGATGGACGACGAAAGACTGACCAAGCAGATATATAAGGCAAGTGTGGAAGGGACAGGACGAAGGGGAAGACCTAGGCGGACGTTCTCTGATCAGATTGGAGACATCCTTAAAACAGGACAGGTGAGAAGTACCCTGAACAGAAGAGCATGCATGAGGAATCTGATGGGAGTGAATGAAGCAAGAGAGATATGTCTGGATCGTTGCAAATGGCGTTCCGTAGTCTCTGCCTACCCCTCCGGGAAACAGGCGTGAGTCTATGTATGTATGTATATTTTTTATGTTATACTGTTTTTTTACAATAAAAATGGTGTAGTTGAGTTATGTACTAAAAGCTAAAAAGTCATTCGGTAAATCCTAACTACCAGATCGCACTTAACTTCTCATCAATCTGGGGTAATAATCAGACAAATATAAAAGCGTTGGGCAAGTGAAATTTCTATCATAATGTTTATTCTGGATACGCTACTCCCAAAATTAAAATAAATGATTTTTTAAGCCCTTTCATTCGATACCCATATTGAGGTATTTGTAGCAAATATGTAATCACCCATTTTGCTGCGACAGCCATCTTAGATTTTTTATACTGAGCTCTATTCTACGAATTAAGCTCTTTCATTTGATACCCGTGTTGAGGTATTTGCGGAAAATAAGTAATCCGCCATTTTGTGGCGGTGGCCACCTTGAATTTTTCATAGTGAGCTTTTTATGATAAACAATTTCACCGTTTTTGTTTTCATGTTATCTTCAAGTAACTTTAACGGTTTAGGCAACGCACGCGAAGACAGTTTCAGAGCTCAGGATTTTTGCCGACTTGGTTGATACTTTTCCTTATATTATGGCAACATTATACAAAATCTTTATAAATTGTAGTCTATGTGTTATTCTGATGTATAAACTATATAACTGTAAAGTTTTAACCAAATCCGTTCAGTAGTTTTTGCGTGAAAGAGTAACAAACATTCATCCATCCATCCATCCATCTATACATACATCTTCACAAACTTTTACATTAATTATAATATTAGTAGGATTACATACTTTTTCTTTTAAGTACAACTTAGAGGAGTTGGTAATGTAATCTTTGAACGAAGACTGAATTATTGCGTAGTTCTCTTTTCCTTTATATACTTGTAGGTAAGTATAATTGAAATTATTAATCTGTGCAGATGGTGACAACTGGCGTCACGTTCTATGGGGCCAGACAGACGCCACTGATACAAGTGGTGGTTCGATACTATTAGATGGAACTGTATGGCTAAGGGCAGCTAGTCCTGAACACGAAGGCTGGTACAGATGCACGGCAAGAGTACAGCATTCCTTCTTACATCATTTGTTCTACCTCGACGTAAGAGGTAAGTTCACTGAATCCAAGCGAAAATTAGAAATGCCCATATATTAGATAAGTTGACATTAATCAAACATTTTATCAGCTTTACTTAGAAAAGCTAATATTCTGTCATATTTGGTTAGACCAGTAAGCGAATTCTGGTAAATATTTTCTGATATTATAAGTAACTAGAGGACGCCAGCAGCTACGCCTGCATTTTTTTTTAATTTACCCGTTTTGGCTGATCCCGAGGGAATTTCGGGAAATCCCTTCTTAGTGCACCCCTACGGTCCCCAAGGAACATACATGCCAAATTTCAGCTTCCTGTGCCCAATAGTTTCGGCTGTAGCGTGTCTGTCAGTCAGTCAGTAACGCAAGGATTTTATATATTAAGAAGTTGCGAATGACGTTTTTGAGAATAACGCCATCTATCGGTGAATGAGAGAACTAGAAGAGAACTGATATATCAGTGTTTCATCTATCCTCTAATAGATGGCGTTGCTGTTGTTTACTAGAACAATTCCACAACGTTACAATGTTTCGACTGTTGCGAGAATGTTCGGGAATACGCAAGAATGAACTAGTTTGTTAACCGGCCGGTATAAATACCGCGTGAACGTGCGAGTCAGGACAGTTCAATTGAATAAGTGAAAGCGATCAACAAGCGAAGGGAAGTAAGTCGGAAGTGTTTTGTGGTGTTTCTAGTAGTGTTGAGAATTAAGTGTGTATAAGTGTTGTTGTGTGTTAAATAAAGTGCAGTTTTTTTGTGGCATAGTGTATTTAATTTATCACTGAACCCCAGGTCGTAAAAAATTGGTGTCAGAAGTAGAATAAATTATGCCGGTTATGCCGAAGGAAGAAATTGAGGGAGTGCGTACCAGGAACCAGCGCTAGCAAGACCTGGACCAGAGACGCTTCGGAGACGTTCCTTCTCCATCGTCTGGTGGAGCAGGTGACAACGCGGCTGTAGTGGAGCCTGCAAGCGCAACACACTCCGCGTCGGTCCCCGACATCGCGGCTCTGATGGCGTTCATGCAGGAGCAGGCCCGCCGTCAGGAGGAGCAGGCCCGCCATCAGGAGGAGCAGGCTCGCCGTCAAGAGGAGCACGCGCGCCATCTAGAGGAACAGCTTCAGCGCAACAAGGAGGAGCAGGCTCGCCGTCAAGAGACCTCAGCGCCGCTGTAGGGAAGGACCTGAAGGTGGTAAAGGAGGAGCTCCAGCAGCACGAGGCTCGTATCAGCGACGTGGAGAAGCTCGTACACAACCAGCTTGAGACTCGCGTCGCCTCTATAGAGAAGCGTGTCGACCATCACGAGACCTGTGTCGCTGAAGTGGAGAGGAGATTGCGTGAGCTCGGATCCAACGGAAGTGACATCTGCGACTGTAGCGCCCTCACCTCGTGGGTTTAAGGTACCACCATTTGATGGCTCGTCATCATGGTCTGCATACAAGATCCAGTTTGAGGCTGTGATGTGATCGAATGGGTGGACCAAAGAACAGGCCTTAACCGCCCTAACCTTGGGCCTTCGCGACCGGGCCTTGACAGTGTTGGAGGCACTCGGACAAGACGTCACCTATGAGAAGCTTCTGGAGGCGCTGGAGGTGAGGTATGGAGACGCGCACCTCGAACATGTGCATCGTGCTCAGCTGAAAGACAGGACGCAACGCACCGGAGAAACTCTACAGCAGTGGGCTCTAGAGGTGGAAAAGCTGGTCAGGAAGGCATACCAGTCGTCGCCTGCGCTTATTGACGGGAACCTCGTACAGGCGTTTACGGATGGGCGCTCTGGAGGTGGAAGCAGTACGAGGCGACGATCGAGGTCCCCGCATCAGGGAAATTGTGTCGTCACCTCGGTGCTACAACTGCGGAGAAGCGGATATGGCCGCTTGAGCTGCCCAAAACGTAAGCAGCCTGGTGACACCCTGTCTCCACCAAAGGGATCGCTTGATGTGCCTGCCAGGCAGCGAAAGCAGGCAAACGAGTAGAAGCCAGAACTGCGAGGCAGGTGCTGGCTGGTAATGGAAGAGCCCCAAGTATCTCGATCTCGCAATCATGTGACGGGAACAGCCTGATCATCGAAGGCGAAATTAACAGAACACCATGCAAGCTGACATTGGACACGGGTGCTTCTCGGACTGTCGTCGGTTTTCATCTGGCAAGACGGGTTCTCAGGGGCTGCTTCAGGAACAATGAATGTGTGAATCTGAGAACAGCTACCGGTCAGCACATAACCGTCCGCGGTGAAATGGAGGTGGATCTGAAGCTAGGCAACAAAGTTTACTGTCACAAAGTCATCGTGGCCGATATAGTGGACGACTGCATCTTAGGCCTAGACTTCATGTGGAAGTATCGCTGCGAGATCGATGTTAACCAGGGAGTGTTGAAGTGTGGCTCGAAAGAAGTCTTCTCATGGAAGGTGCAACTTCAGGAAAAGTGTACTGCCTGAAGAATGTCATTCATCACCCGCGGTCGGGAACGGTGTACCAGTTTGTTTACCAGGGAATTTTGGTCGAGGGAACCGCTGCGTACTTATCGAAGGCCTACAGAAAGAGGCCTCGTGGAAGATTGCACGAACCTTGGTAAGGGGTACCAAAGTTTCATCAGTACGCGCACTGAATGCAAGTGACAAGGAAGTGTCGCTCAAGAAAGGGACGGAATTGGGCACCTATGAAGGAGTGGCTTGGATGCGTAGATGTCAAGAGCAACCCACCAGTGCCAAGGTTCAAGGTACACGATTTGACATGTCTACACTTTTAGAGGACTGCCAAAGTACCCTGTCGGAGGAAGAGAAGACCGAGCCTCAGAAGATGTTGAACCGGTTCGCCGGTATTTTCTCGACCAGTGATGCCGACATAGGGAAGACAGCACTAGTCCAGCACAAAATAAACACGGGAAGTGAAGCACCGCTTCGCCAGCAACCAAGACGTGTGCCAGTGGCACGGGAGCGTGAAGTGGAAGCTATGATCGACGGTATGGTGAAGGAAGGCGTAATCGAGCCTTCGTCCAGCCCGTGGTGTTCTACGGTGGTGCTAGTTAAGAAGAAAGATGGCAGCATGCGCTTCTGTGTAGACTACCGCCGATTAAATGACACCACGAAGAAGGACAGCTATCCGCTACCAAGGATCGATGACACACTGGATACGCTGACGGGGATGAAGTGGTTTTCTACCTTAGACCTAAAAAGTGGCTACTGGCAGGTGGAAATAGATCCCCAAGACAAGGAGGAGAAGGCATTCTCCACAGGCAAAGGATTATGGCAATTTAACGTCATGCCCTTTGGATTGTGCAACGCTCCGGCTACTTTTGAGAGACTGATGGAGCGAGTGCTCATGGGACTGATTGGAGACGCCTGCCTGGTGTACTTGGATGACATCATCATCGTGGGGCGCAACTTCCAGGATCACCTGCGAAACTTAGAGCAAGTGCTGTCAAAGGTACGAGGAGCTAATTTGAAGCTAAGTCCGAAGAAATGCGCGTTATTCAGACGGCAAGTGAAATTTCTAGGACATGTGGTCTTGGAGAAAAGTATTCAAACCGACCTGGATAAGATCGTTGCCGTGAAGGAATGGCCAGTTCCAGAGAACAAAACGCAGGTCAGAGCATTCCTCGGATTATGCTCCTACTATCGACGGTTTGTGAAGAACTTTGCTGATATTGCTTGACCTCTTCATAAGCTCACCGAAGACAGAGTACAGTTCTGTTGGAATAAGAGCTGTGACGTTGCATTCCAGAAGCTCAAGGAACATCTGTGTACTGCACCTATTCTAGGCTACTCTGACAATGAGCATGAATTCATAGTTGACACAGATGCCAGTAACACTGGAATTGGCGGCGTGCTGTCACAAAAGAAAGGTGATCAAGAAGTTGTTATAGCATACTTCAGCAAGGCCTTATCCAAACCCGAAAGAAACTACTGCGTCACCCGGCTGGAACTCTTGGCTGTAGTAAAGACGTTGCAGCTTTTCAATAAATATTTGTTGGCGCGTAAATTCCACCTGCGAACCGACCACGCTGCGCTGAAATGGCTACTTCAATTTAAGGACCCAGAAGGACAAGTAGCCAGATGGATTGAACTACTGCAAAAGTTTGATTTTGTAATACAACATCGCAGCGGCAAGTCCCATGGTAACGCAGATGCCATGGATATCGCGTAGGCCGTGTCCCGACCAGTGCAAGCACTGTACCCGACAGGAAGCACAGCAGGCAGCATTAGTGAGGATGTTGAAGACAGATCTAAGCGACGAATGGAAAGACGCTTTGCAGAGTGCTCAGCAAGACGACAAGGACATACAGCCGATTCTCGAATGGAAGAAATCAGACGCTCCTAGGCCCAAATGGTGTGATATCGCAGCAATGAGCCCTACCACCAAGAGTTATTGGACACAGTGGGAAAGCTTGGTTGTCCAGGATGGAGTTCTGTGCCGCAAATGGGAAAACGCTCGCGATAACCAGTGCCATTTGCAAATGGTAGTGCCCAAAACTAAGGTGCCGGAAGTCTTGCAGCTCTATCACAATGGTGCTTCAGGAGGTCACATGGGAGTTAAGAAGACGCTTACTAAGATCCGGGAGCGGTTTTATTGGCTCCACTGTCGGGTTGACGTCGAGGATTGGTGCCGCAAATGCACAAGTTGTGCGGCTATGAAGGGGCCACACACTCGTAGCAGAAGGGCATTGAAGGTGTACAATGTAGGAGATCCATGGGAGCGCATAGCATTAGATTAGTCGCTGGACCATTTCCGGAGAGCCAGGACGGAAACAAATACTTCTTGGTTGTGATGGATTACTTCACGAAGTGGCCTGAAGTGTTTGCAATCCCAAATCAAGAAGCTATCACAGTGGCCGATAAGCTGGCGCATATAGTCTTTTGTCGGTTCGGGGTGCCCTTGGAAATTCACAGTGATCAAGGACGGAATTTCGAATCTGAGGTGTTCAAGGAGACTTGTCGCGTAATGGGTGCACATAAAACCAGGACCACGGCTGATCATCCGCAATAACATGGCATGGTTGAACGATTTAACCGATCCCTAGAAAGGTACCTGGCAAAGGTCGTGGAGAGCAAACAAAGAGATTGGGACAAGCACATCCAACCGTTTCTCTTGTCATATCGCAGTGCGGTTCACGAAACCACAGGAATAACACCAGCTTTTGCCAATTTTGGAGGAGAACTCCCTTAACCAGCAGACTTAATCACTGGTATTCCACCAGAATCTCCACGCAATATAACGGATTACGCGACCGAGCTACGCAACAAGATGAACGATGTATATGAGTACATCAGGGAGTCAGGACAACAGATGTCTGAGAAGATGAAGACTCGCTACGACCGGAAGGCGAACAACAAAGGCTTCGATGAGGAGTCATTGGTGTGGCTTCATAACCCAGTACGAAGCAAAGGTAAATCGCCAAAGTTACAAGCCAGATGGGATGGGCCATATCGCATAATTACCTGGATGAACGACGTCACCTATCGAATCCAGAAGGGGTCGCGAGGTGCACCGAAGATATTTCATGTGGACCGGTTGGCTCGTTACTATGGGTCCAACGATGTTCGAGACGAACACGTCTAAGAGGGAGGCAGTGTTGCGAATGACTTTATTTGAGAGTAACGCCATCTATCGGTGAATGAGAGAACTAGAAGAGAACTGATATATCAGTGTTTCATCTATCCTCTAATAGATGGCGTTGCTGTTGATTACTAGAACAATTCCACAACGCTAGAATGTTTCGACTGTTGCGAGAATGTTCGGTAATACGCAAGAATAAACTAGTTTGTTATCCGGCCGGTATAAATACCGCGTGAACGCGCGAGTCAGGACAGTTCAATTGAATAAGTGAAAGCGATCAACAAGCGGAGGGAAGTAAGTCGGAAGTGTTTTGTGGTGTTTCTAGTAGTGTTGAGACTTAAGTGTGTATAAGTGTTGTTGTGTGTTAAATAAAGTGCAGTTTTTTTGTGGCATAGTGTATTTAATTTATCACCGAACCCCAGCTCGTAACAGTAAAATTAAAAGTTTACTCTAAAATTAAATTCCTCACGGCCAGTCTCCAAAATACACTACGACTCTATGCCAACATTTTCCATTTCCTAATTGACGTTATGCTTTACTCAAGTTCTTCTTCTTCATAGTCGTATTCCTCATATCTGAGGGTCGTGACCACCTTCTCCCATAACTTTACTTCGAATGATGTTACGCCATCTTCCTCTGTTACCGGCAGCCTGCATTGCATCATAAACGGACGTGTCAAGAGTGGTGCAGACCTGATCGGACCAACGCATTGGGCTTCGACTACGAGATCTTTTGCCGTCTACTTTACCAGTGACCACGAGCTTCTCAAGATTGTCTCCATCCTTTCTCGCTATGTGACCAAAATACTCAAGTATCCTTTTGAGGCAGATGGAAGAGAGCCTTGTGGTTATTTTGAGTTTGTTGAAAATTGATTGGTCACATTGGTCCGATGAGCTGTCCATGGTATTCGCAGCATCCTTTTCCAACACCACAACTCGAAGGCATCAATGCGTTTCCGGTCGGCAGTTCTGAGAGTCCATGTTTCGGCCCCATAAAGAAAAATTGAGAAGACTAAGGTGCGAACTAGTTTGACTTTCTTCTTGAGTGAATTTTTTCTGTCTCTCCATGTTTTATTGAGCCGAGACATAGCGCTTTCGGCAATTCCTATTCGTCTTAGTACCTCAGTGGTGCAGGAGCCATTGTTGCTGATGTTAGAGCCGAGGTAGATAAAGTTGTCAACTGTTTGTATATTAGGTACGCAAGTCGGTTCTAACATTTTTGCACGATCTATCACCATAATTTTTGTCTTCGACTTGTTTATCGACAACCCAACGTTGTTGCTAACTTCCTCCATTCTCTCCAGTAGCAAAGTCATCTCAGCTACGTTTGATGCTAGTAAAGTCGTGTCATCAGCATATCGGAGAAAGGTGATGTTGACGCCACCGATGCGAACACCCGGCCGTCCAAGGTTTGCCTTATAATGTATCCCCCATAGGCATTAAACAATATAGGCGAGAGAATACAGCCCTGGCGTACACCTTTTTCAAAACAGAAAGGCTGTGATGTCACTTGGTCTATCTTAACTACTCCTTGGCTTCTTCGGTACAACGACTTCAGCAACATAGTTAGATGTTCGGGTACCCCTAGGACATCCCAGTTTACGCAGTCAAACGCCTTGCTATAATCCACAAAACACATAATGACTGGTACATTGTGTTCGTAGGCCTTCTCAATTATTTGTCTCACGTTTAGTATTTGTTCACGCGTACCCTTGCCCTTGACAAAACCCGCCTACTCTTGAGGTATCTGCCAATCAAGATAATGTCGTATACGGCTGTTTAGGATGTATAGCAGGATTTTACTTACGTGCGATATGAGGACTAGAGAACGGTAATTGTTACATTGTTTCGTGGATCCCTTTTTGTGCAGTGGGAGGACAATGGATTTTGTCCAGTCGCTTGGCCATTGGCCACTAATCCACACTTTGTTGCAAATAGAATGCAAAGCATCGATGCCGGCTTCGCCTAACGCCTTTAGTACTTCCGCTGTTATCATGTCGGGACCAGAAGCTTTCTTATTTTTGAGGGAATTTAAAGCTACTAAGACCTCGGAGCGGAGGATGTCTGGTTCCAAACTGATGTTATTCAGATTCGGGTCAGTGCGACTGCCCCGACTTAAGGGGTTCTTAAAAAGTTCTTCACAGTAGCTACGCCATCTTTGCACGATCTCATTCAGCTGGTGCAGTAGCTGTCCATTGAAATTTTCAATGACCCATGACCTGGGCTTGAATCGTTTTGAAAGCAAGTTGACTTTTTTGAAGAGATCTGCCGTCTGGTATTTCAAGCCATGGCTAGAACGCCATGCCACTACATATTCCATTAAAAACTTATCTTTATCTGCTCTACAACATGCGTCTATGGTCTTACAGAGATGTTCATAGTCCTTGCGTACCTTGGGGTGTGACGTCACATCGCGCTCCTGCGCCGCGAGCCTCGCTACGAGTGACGCACCGCAATGGGCCGTTCCCTCGCGCCCCTCCGCGCCGGCCCTATAAATACAGCGGTCACGAGGCTTCGGCCCTTTCCTTCGGCCAGCACCGTCAGTTGAGTACAAGATCATCAGAAGACCTGTGAAGTGCCAACGTCGCCCACGCCCTGGATAATTGTCTCATCTGCTAATCTTAATTGTCAGTTTTTTTATTTATAACTAAAGCCATCGAATAACTGGAATTATAACGCGAGTTTAAACTTTCCTGGTGATATTTTTTATTTATTTCCCGTAAGTCAACCTAATTATCTCTCTTTAATTGCTCGGCGAGTGATCGATCCCGGCTACCCCGTGGAAATCAATCACTCGTGCGACAGGGGTTTTGCAATCCTTTAACCTTCAAGTCCTTCCTGCTTTGGATGAGGGTCCATGTGTGGTCGGAGATTCATGCAGATTTTTAGGCTCGGGTTTTGCGGTCTTACGTAATTCACTTAAAGTATCATTGACAAGGGTTTTGAGATGTTCCCAATGTAAGTCTGCCGAAAGAAAATCTCTTGGTGATGTTTTGAGTTTATCTTCCATCGTCTTTTGGAAGGTTGTTTTATGTGACCGATCTAGTATCTTCAGATTAGGTGTGAGACGTTTTCTCGGTGCTTTAAGACGAAGTTCAAAATTGGCGACTAGTAAATTGTGGTCAGTACCACACTCAGCGCTAGGGTATGTTTTGACGTTACTGACCGAAGATCTCCAGCGGATGTTAATAGAATGTAATCTATCTGATTCCTGTATCTGTCACCTGGAGACTTCCACGTGTAGAGCCGCCTTGGGTGATGCTGAAAGCATGAGTTCAGTATTGTCAATTTCTTGTTTGTGCAGAATTCTATCAGTTTTTCACCACGCGCATTTCTGTTATCCAGTCCGAATTTCCCAACAATTTCTCTAAGGTGCTCGTCCGCTTGTGTATTGCCAATTTTTGCGTTCCAGTCTCCTAAGATCATGACTATTTCCCGATTTGGGATTCCCCCTATAGTTTCTTCCAGCATACCATAAAAGTTATCTAATTCTTCTTCGTATCCGACCTTTGTTATTATTGTTCTAACGTAAAATAAAATAGGACAGATTTTCTTTTAAATGGCCTTTTTTGTTTCGTATAACGAGTTCCGCGACCCTCAATGTTGAACGAATATGTGATACAGCGACACAGATTCTAATTTTTATTTCTTTCTATAAATAGATGTTAAATAAATGTAGGTACCTATATTTAATTTTGTTTTCTTTGTTGGCCAACACTGTATAATACGTGTAAGAGTTATTTAGGAGTTTTTATTGAAGTAAGTTGTTCTTTGAATAAATAAGATTTTGTCCGCCATATTCTATTCCAATTATTATACAAATTTGCCCTTTCTCAATTTTATTTTAGTATGACCGTTAACGTTGATGTTTTCAAAATGTTACATCCACTTAAGTAGCTTAGCATCTTACGTAACAAGCGGTTCATTTCTATGTTTCTGTTAAAAAACAGAGCCACCACGCTTGAGTAGAAGCGGTAGCGGCGAAACACGATGGGTAGTGAGAGGTACTACGGCGAGGTTGTCGTGCACTGTGAGGGGGGAACCAGAGATACACGTGCATTGGACGCATGACTCACGGCCCCTGGCTTTACAGTAAGTATTTACTATTATTCATGGTAATATGACAAAAGTAGATCGAAAGCCCTCTCTTTGGCAGCTGTCTGATAAATTATCTTTCACCCGGTTGGTCTTAGTTTATTTGAGTATGTATTGGGTTGATTATAGTTTTTCGCAAAAAATGAAATACATAACTATCTTGATCAATAAATATACCTACAGCTACCTTTGCTGGGACTTTAAAATCCATGGATTACAAAGAAAAATAAATAAATTTAAAAAACATTGATTGCCTTAGTAGGTAATTTTTTATGAAGCTAAATATTGCGAAAATAAATTATTTTAAGTTTAGGTATTCCTAATAGAAAAACATATTTCTGCCCGGTCCGACTGATCTTCTGAAACAATCACTGTGATAATTTGTACCGCGCCACTGACGAACTATCTCGTTAGGTCGACGCTGCTGCGCTGTGAGCTCGTCTTATGTTTACGGTCGCTCGTAAAATCTAGAGTGATGGTCCGGTGATGGATACTATTCTGCTGTTATATAACTATCACGAATCTCTGGGAATCTCTGGTTTTAGAAGGCATATTATCACGAGGGATCTTAAATTTACCTATTAACTGAAATGGAAGCATTCTCAATATAGCTTACCTACTGCTGTGGGTTCCATTGTTCAATGAACAAAAATATGTATGTCTGTATCTATATACATACATACTATGTGTTTGACTGAGTTTGGCTATTCTTTGTAGCTTGTTTATCAATTAAAACCTCTCTCTCGTTTTGTTTAAAAAATATAACCTCGTCCAAACGATACATCCAATTCTTATCTATAATATTACTATCCGCTTAAATAGCTAAAACGCTACTAAAAAAAAAGAAACCTACAGTACCTAGTTCATTTATTCGTTTCGAAAGGAAAATGATTGATTAAAAATATTGAATTTATATCAATTTATGTGAAGACTTGACAATTCGATTTCCTGATTCGATATTGAGGCTAATTTATATTTTAAGGACGCTGATATAAATTTACGCTTGCATTTTAGATACGACCTTGCCAGAGAAAACTTACTATAACATTTCAAATGTATATGGAAAAAGCTTAATTAATTCAAATCTATACTAAATACTATAATAAAATAAAGATGAAGTGTTTGTTTGTTCGGTTGAAAGCGCTAATCTCAGAAATGATTGGTCCAATTTGAATAATTATTTTTGTGTTGGATAGCTCATTTATCAAGCGAGCTCATTTATCAGTATGTTTTTTTTATGAATTAGCATGTATTGCGGAGCAGAAGCCCAAAATAACGTGGATGTAACCGCGCGCTCATCTACTATAATACATTATATGATTCTAATGTACTGTCAAATCTTATAAGACTAGAAATAGAACTCTAAATGCCAAGATAATTATTAAGACGATTCTCAGTTGATACTTCAATTTGATAAGTTTGAAAGATTTGACGCAGGTATTTTGTAACCACTCAAGTTTGCCACCAATTTTGATTATGCATGTCAAAATTATTGATAGACGCGACCGATGCGATACACAAAACCGCATTAGATTCGTTATCGCAATACATGTAATGGTTTTTATTTTTTATGGAGTTTCAAATGACTGAAGAGCATACCGGAAATGTTTACTTTTCAGGAGTAGCTTGTGTTAGACCCGATTATGATGAGGATGTCAGCGCTTTAAATCACTGAATTATAGTCAATTGAAATCGCTAGTTAGTTTCATATTACACCTACATACTTTACTTTCAGTTGTTTGGATTTGGGATTATTTGTCTTTGTTTGAACTATCACTGTCACTAAGCCGAAGTTTCTTATTCACCAAATGATAGTTCGATTATGTATAGCTCGTGACGGGGACTACAGAGATAAAGTTTGACATTCAATCAATACTATTTACAGCCATTACTATATTGAAGGCTCAGATCGCTTGTACACGCTAATAAAAGTCGCCGGGCCCATAAAGAATTCGTGTCGTCTCTATACCCGCCCCGTGTACACTATATCGGCGCTGAATAATCAAAATAATATGTTGTTTGAGCTAAAAACGTGATTGGATCTGAAATAAAATAAGATTTATTAATCATGCATCCATTGCATTAGGTTTGCTTGTAAGAATGGTTTGATGTGTGAATAAATAAATAATTAAATAATTATTGTCATTTACATGATGATTCGTTCTTATATAAAGCAGACACAGTAGTTTTTCTTAGCGTGTACAAGCGCCCTTAACTTATATTTTTGTTTAGTGGTAGCGGTGGCGTGGAGAATAGAGAGACGGGCACTGGCGTGATGTTGTCAGAAGTGACGATTCCTCATGCTGGACCTGAACACGCTGGGGAATATCGCTGCTTGGCGCGGAACCTCTACGGGAGCGACGAGCTTGTGTACCGACTCTTTGTAAAAGGTACGTGCTAACATTATTTTGTACACTGTTTGCTGTCAGATGCGGTAATCTCTCAGGCCAGACCTGAAATAGCTTATGAGTACGCTGTCTCAATTGCATTCGAAATGGAGGTATTTAGATGCTGTACAAATTGATTTACGTGCCTACTATTATTACTAATGACAACCCAATTTGCATTAGGTTGTCATTTGAATGGTAACTGTGAGGGAGCCAGGGCTTTGAACTGGTTTGCTATAAGAAACCCTAGTATGCATCACGTATGATGCAAACTGCAAACATAATTTGGAGTTGGCACGGAACTTTTCGGCTAGTGATTTTAGAATAAAAATACGATGCGATACATGCCATTATTGTCTCATTCTCATGTAAGAGAGAATCGATGCATCCGGACTTCATAAAAATTAAATTTTCAAACTGGGTAGTCAATTGGGGAAAACTGCCAATTTCCTACGACACCGAAGTGTTTAATTTTGTTCGAACAGTGATCAAACGCAGGCCACATCTTGGTACCAGTTTTATAACGATATAGACCCCTCTACTACAGAAATTTAACCCTATGTACATCCCACTATTATTTTTCAATACCACAGTGTCGATATGTATATTGGAAACTAATATGTTTTTACATGTATCAGCTCAAGAATGATTAAAAAAACTCAGCGTTGTGGCTACAAAGTTTTAACTAGTTACAATAATTATTATTGTCAGAAAGTATTGCCCATGGCTATTGTCTTGCGTTCAAAATAATATTCCACCCGATAAACAATAATGGTGTTCACCCAATACAACGAGACGTGCAAACGATTTCAATGTATATTTTCTACACTAATATTATAAAGAGGTAAAATTTGTATTTTTGTTTGTTTGTTTGTAATGGATAAACTCAAAAACTACTGGACCGATTTTAAAAATTCTTTCACCATTAGAAAGCTAAATTATCTGCGAGTAACATAGCTATATTTTATGTTAGAAAAAAAAGGGGTCCGTAAGATATTAGGGTTTTTCGGGTACGCGAAGTAGTTCCCTCAGGACGCGGGTGAAACCGCGGGAAACAAGTTTTATATATATAAAATATCTACGTCCATTTGTATAAATCCCATTTGAAACACATACAATGACACTTTGTCAAACAGAGTTATTAAAAATGTTTTAACTATTGGTTTTTATTTAGCTACACCACGGTAATATAATCTAACAGTATTGTAACTCGGCCGTCTTCATGAGTTATATACCTACCAGACGCGCCGCATGCGAGCTGCGGCACGATCGCGGCTGTGGGTACTTATGGCACAGTCCGCACAGTCTAATGGGTACTTTGCTCGAGGCGCATAGGTATAACTCGAGTTTCGTGCGTTTGTATGGAGTTACAATACTGTTAGATATTATTACCGTGGCTACACTCTCTCAGCACAAAAAAATGCTCGATTTAAAAGGGATTATGATTCGCTACATTAATCAATTTGAGGTTTAAATATTTTCTAACATGCATATTATGCAAAAGGACTTCTAAATGTGTTGACTGTGTGGTATGAACTACGTACATACTAAAATAGCATTTACTATAATGAATATACTAGGAAATAATCGCATTTAATTCTTGCAATTGCAAACTTTATGACACGCTAACAAACTTATTTGCGTAGCAGCTTAATTATTAGTATGAAATAACTTTTCACGAGGGTGTGGTACCACATTGTTTTGCGATACGGCCAGCGATCGTTGTGCACTGCAAAGACCATAAACCGTAATGTGTAGCGTGATAATACTGAATACCCTCTATAACAGCCCACGCCGCCTCTGCAGACATTTTATGGCACCCACCTCTCTATCTAAATAAATAAATAAATAATAAAATATACAGCGACTATTATTCTCGTCTTTCATCGTTTGACTAGGTGAGCCACCTAATCGCACTTGTGGCTTATTGTAATATGTTACTAGATTTGTTTTAGGGTAAAAGGTCATGCTTTAAATTTAGTTTAGACGTGGCAGGTAGACTGTTTAATAATAAGTGGTAAAAAGCTAATTTTACCAACGTAAAATACGTTGGTAAAATCCTTCTAAATGTCTAATTTCCAAACTCGCGGTATATATGTATAGCGTTCATAGAAATAATATATACAGCTAAATGTCACGTTTGTGAGCAAACATTTGCTCGACCATCACAATCATGTTATTGCAAATAATAATATTTAAGAATCAGAACCATTATTCTTGTTTAAATTGTTGGTGTGCGTTTCAAAATCACCTATTCTCGGTATATTTTACTTGGATACTTAACTTCTAAATTATGAAAGAAAATACCTGCAGAGCAAGCCTGGCGAGTATTGGTATTGGTTGAAGTTGTTCTTAACGTATTCTGGTAACAGTTTTACATTTCTTTCAGATTGCTTTAGCTTTATATTCAGCTCTTTTGTAATACTGTTCTTCATCCACAGAACGTCCAAGCGTGCCAGAAGAAGTCCGCGTCTCCGAGGTATGGTCGCGTAAAGCACGCGTTACGTGGCGCGTGGCCCGCGGAGCGCTAGTGTCGCACTACTCGTTGCAGTATAGAGCGCTGACGCGAGATCTGTCGCACGCGCCTCTTGACGCGCCCC
The DNA here is from genome assembly GCA_944739405.2 of Euclidia mi. Taxonomy (NCBI): domain Eukaryota; kingdom Metazoa; phylum Arthropoda; class Insecta; order Lepidoptera; family Erebidae; genus Euclidia; species Euclidia mi. The sequence goes on along the minus strand of OX123182.2, from coordinate 89,512,965 downwards.
TGCCCGCGTTACTCGATAGCTGGGACATACCTGACGTACTGAACATTACGTTGGCGAATTCCGATCTACTGCACGTTGCGTAAGTTTACACAATACTACTATTTAAGAAAATATATATTCCGTTTATCATAACTCATAAGTCAGTGCTTTCCTGAAAAGTATATAATCAGCCCATGATACAGAAGCTTTTCATAGGTTTTATTTTGGAATACACGGTGTATTTTATGTGGTTGAGACTTGTTTTATTGAGATACTTTTGCTGTTATTTTTTGTCTTTTGAACTACATCTGTTTGGGTCAAACTGTGAATACTGTGATGAAAGATCGCATTATAGAACTTATATTTTTCTGACCGACTACTTATAATTCTAAAAATGTTTTTTTTTTTACTTTCATTTTCGTTTAAATATTTGGGCAAGGCACAATCTATCTGGATAGATGTACATTGGTGCCAGATATGTAGATGATCTCTAACTCTGATACTACGGGATTCATTGAATTATCTTAAGTACCTGATACACAATAACTTCTGTCAAAGCCCATTGATAGTTAACTTTGTTATTAAGTCTGAACTTAGTCTAGTCTAAGTTAGTATCTTAGATAATATCAAATTGAGATAATAGCTGCTGATATATTGAATATATATACGCTTTTAGTTTATCATGACATTGGTGGTATTACATATGATATTGGACACCCTTTTCTGGTTGATGTAGACGCCGCGTGTTTAGTTCTCCTTGATACTCATTTCAAAGAGCATAACTTCACGTAAAAATTCGAATATGTCTATGCAAAATACAGTTTAGCAAAAGAATCATGCATTAACCTCTTCAGGTAAAGATAGTAATGAAAAAATAAACATATTTTTCAAACCATTTGAGTGCAAGTTGCAATTGCAGACGAAGGATGTCAATTTGGAGTCACTTTCAATAAATACGTCAACGAATAGCAACGTAATTCGTCAATCAGACTGTGTTAACTTAAATTTTGTAAGAATTGTATGGGCTATGTACGGATTATAGCACAAAATGCATCTAATTAAATAAATGTGTTTTTGGTTGTACGTCGAAGGATGTGAGTTTCATCCGCATTGCCATAACTATGTGTAGACAGAAACCCAAAAAAATATTGCAGCTCTAAATCCAGTATTAATTTTTAGGAATTTCTATAGGGTCATTACTTTTGCGCCATCCAGTATAATTAAATTAATAGGAAAAACAATTTTACGTCGCAGTATGTAGTTTATTCGGCACTTGTAAAGTCACAGCTTAATGAAATAAAAAATAATACTGCTCTTTCAATTATAAAATCTATTTAACGTAAAATATCACATATCCAGGATTCCGCTTAAAACTTGAGAACTCAGCATTTTTGTGTAAAACTTACTCATTTATATTTATTTCGATGCCTATTTTTAGCACAGATTTTATTTTTGGCACGTACCACACACACATGCCAGCCAGGCACTTTATCTGAACAAAAAACCAGGTAGGCTTCATATAGTCAGTAAGTCGAGACACATAAACTAATTTCAGTTTAGCTATTATTGTAACTTATTACTCTGTTTATATTATTTTATAAATATAAAACACACGTAGGTGTTTGATGTCTATATTATTGCGCCTATATTGTGTATATTGAATGTTATAGGGGATAATACTTTTATTCTATTTGAAAAGTAGTTAATGAGCGTGAAATGACATCGCGATCGATACGATATTGTTGAAGCCTCAGATCTTTAAACATAATTATTTACTTTTAATATTCAAATGGATAGACTTTTTAGACTGCAACGCAGGTCTAGTATTCAAAGCCACGCCACAACGTTCACCTCGACTTATCGCTTCCTAAACGGTGAAGGAATACATCGGAAGAAAATTTGCATATATGAGCAAATCGAATGGATCGAATTGTTTCACACCTATAAAATAAAACATACTTGAACAGAAAGTAGATGTAATCCACCTAGTATTATTTGAACCCCACGTACTAACTTAAAACTGTACTAAAACTTATAAAAGCCACTTGTACAACATACAAAAAGAAACACGGAATAGCGTAATCAGCCGAAAAATATAGGTCTGTTTTCAGAAATTTGGTATAATTTACGTAAATTAAAGTTGAGCGAAGATATACGAAGTAAGTACTAATAAACTGGGTATTAACTTCTACAAAATTTACAGAACTAAACATTAATTGGCTAGGTTCATTTTTCTAGGACAAGTTATGCAAAGAGTATTAGTATGAACATGACTCGAGCTTTTGATTACGTCGACCATAAAATATTAGAAAAAAAACTCTACAGTTATGGCATTAGAGGTAATGTTCTCGAGCTTATACGATCGTATTTGGAAGGCAGAAAACAGTTTACTCAAATCAGCCAAGTAAATATCATGTTAAAAACTGAAACTGTATACTCCTCAAGTACGAAAGAATTTTCGTATGGCGTGCCATAAGGGTCGGTGCTAGGTCCATTACTTTTTATCTGCTACATTAACGATTTCCCTAAAGTAACCAGTCATCAGATGTGCTTATTTGCAAATGATAGCACAATTGTTTTCGACGAGGGTAATTTTAAAGAAATACAAGACAACATAAATACAAACCTAGTTTCACTTATAGAATGGTTAAATGGCAATAACCTTAAAATTAATTTAACTAAAACTAAGATAATGGACTTCAAACTCCGACAAAGAAAACAAACACAGTACCAAATCCAATACAAAGGAGACGCAGTACTGGCAACGAATACGACAAAGTTTTTAGGACTGCACATCGATAGTGATATGACATGGAAAACCCAAATTGACAGTGTTTGTTTAAGACTTTACCAATTTTCTTAAGCTCTATACATGCTAGGTAAAATTTCAAATAAAAATGCTCTCCTTGCAGCATACCACGGATATGTAGCCTCCACGTTAAGTTATGGACTAATATTCTGGGGCAATGCTACTAATATATCCGCCGTATTATTAGCACAAAAAAGATGCGTGCGAGCCATCTGACACCAAACTAAAACAAACGGATACCTGTAAACCACACTTCAGGGACTTATAGATTTTGACAGTACCGTCGCTGTATGTCTATGAGGTTTTGATATTCGTAAGAACCAATATTCACTTGTTTAGACATGTAGAAAGTCAACGTCGCTTAGATAACTTAAAAACATTATTCACCAGAACTACTTCCGCATACAAAAGTATCTATGCTATGGCACCAAAGCTGTATGATAAACTACCTTGTCATATTAAAAACAGTAAGAATATTAATGAATACAAAAACAAACTATTTAAGCTACTAAATGACAAAGTATATTATTCAGTTAAGGAGTATCTGGATGACCAATTTTTATAATTTTTATTATTTTCACATTGTTATTATTACTTAATTTGTTATGAAATCGATTGACATTCTGTATTTTTATTTTATTCTGTTGTGACATTTTTTCTATTTTATTGACATTCGTTTTCATTACTTTTTCAATTTATTTGACCTAATTTTGTATGCCTGTCGGCGGAACATGGACTGTACACATATGTATATTGAAAACACCTGTAATGACCTGTGTTCACAAAATAAATAATTTGAATTAGAAGAGTTATAAAATTTCAGTACTCCTCGTTGGTTTAAAAGCTATTAAAGTTTAAATTCAAAGCAACCGTTTTCACCGAAGTCCGGTACTTATTGTCATTAGAAGTTGAATTTATCCCTCCAAGTAGTGGTTTTAAAAAAGATTTTCTGGTGGATTTATGTTATTAACACGTAGATTTTTATCATTATAAAAATTTATAGGTTCGACGATACGTTACGATAAAGCATTAAATAAAGCAGGAAGGAAAGAAAGGAAGATTTATTTTTAAACAATGCTTAACCTTAGAAACGCATAGTACTTATATGACGATGTACTCGCGTGCGGCGCATTTGTGTACACAATTTCACTCGTACTGCCCTGGCACCTGCCCATGCCTGTGCAAACGCTAAGGCTGTCGTTGCCTTTAGAAACAACATTTTTATCTTTGCATTAATTATCATTACCCTTATTTAATTTTCATTATTGTCTTGCATTAATGGACCCCAGTTTTGTGGATTACGTAAGCTTCAATTTAATGATCTCTTTTCTAAAAATATCTTTCTGATGTATTTGTCTCTTATTTGTGTACAGCATCAAAATGGGGATAGTTTTATCAAACTACGGTACGGTATTGGATGATATTATATGTCATGAAACTGTCCACAAATGAAGTAAAATTATGTTTACCGATTTTATCGATCCTCTATTTTCGTTGATTTTCTACACCTAACTTACTCTACGCGCACAATTTTTTTGCCGATTTTCCTTTCTGTTTTTTTAAAACGCTTAGCCATCAAATGCGTACGTGCCCTAAAATTTAATTAATTCATAAATATCTCGGTTATTTATTGTGAGCCATTTGGCATTCATAAACATTAATTAATCAAATTAATAAATTGTTTGAATAAGATTCAAATCGTTTATTAATTCAATCACTCCAGCCGACTTTTGACGTTGGAGTATTTGTCACTGGAGTATGCACACAATTCTAATAGAATCGTGAACGTTTATTGGTTTGTTTGACCGTTGTCCTTTCTTTGCCAGGAAGCAATAAAATTACTTTCCATTTTCGTTGTTTGCTGTAATTATATTGTTATTTTGTCGAAAACCTGTTATTTTTAATAAATAAAATAGACAATAGTAAGTTAAGCTTCTTGCATATAACGTGAAGAAGGAATAGCCCCTCATATTACATTATTTTTAGGCTTCGTAACACGTAGGTAAACATTGTTGAGAACTGCTGCTGTCGTTACTGCTAATGCAACAGAGTTGAGCAAGCACTTTGCTCACGGATATAGGTACCAACATCTTAAAAAGAAAAAATATGAACAAGGTGTAGATAAAGACACCCACAGTACCTTGTGAAACTTCGGCAACCGCTATTGTCAAAATGATCTCTTTTAAGAACTTTAATTAAAAAATATAGCAGTAGTGGAGTACATCATACCATACAGGTTGACATTATCCACTAGACCACTAAGACCAGTCGTCCCTAATTTTTTTTTGGACTTTATACAAATTCACTCAACAAAGTGTTCACTTAAGTTGACCTATTACTTGACACTTTCCATCGCGTCACCACAAGGGATTAGTGATATATCTGGTCCTTGTCTACCACAGGTCAGAAGGTCCAGGTCGTGCCGGAGCAGCGGTGGCAGGTCTCTCACCTGACACTCGTTACGCACTCCGCATGGCCGCTTTCAATGACGTCGGCGCTTCACCCTACACGACGCCACTTCACTTTACTACTAGAGAAGAAGGTATGTACTCTAATACAGGACTACTAAGTATCATTGTAGCGCTAGCAGTGTGACTTGACTTGGCATTCGTACGTTGGCAGAATAAATCAGCAATATGAGGCAACGTTTGCAGGGGTTATAAATCGGACGGGTAAATGCTTGATGTGCACATGTTTATCAGATGGCAACTGTGCTTGGGAAGGCATGTCAAGATATCGCACCTGCTTCAAAGGCAAGAAATGTTTGGCCATGTTGGCCTTCGGGCGGTCTTTAAACTCTAGAGTTGGGCACACATTCATACCAAAAGAGAGGTTTACGTTGATATAAAAAGCTCTTTTTCTAACAGATACAATGATATGTTTCACTCTTAACAATAGCTGTGGTGTTTAGCTTTTATAATATAACAAAGTAGCAATCGTCTTCACACGTGCTGAAACTCTCACATTTTTACATAAACAACTAACTAGCAGCGGTAAGTGCGACTACTATCGACACATTAAAAAGCTGAGTAATCTACTATTTCCGCAGGCAGCGTTGCAAATGCACGTGGGTAGTTATTAAAGCATGACGTCACATTTAATTTTGAACTTTATTTCTATGAGTTAAAGTTCATTATTGTGTTGTAACAAGGTGTGTGTCATGTTCACTATGGTTGATTTTTTTTGGGCAGCGCCCGGAGGAGCACCTCGCGATATCACTGTTCGCGCACTGAGAGCTCGCGAGCTTCATATTACGTGGCAGGTTTGTATGCATAATTTATTGTCTTTTAGTAAACAGAATATACAATGTAGATACATATAATATTGCTTACATCTAGTTTATACATTTGATGTAGTACCATTATAATATAACTAAATAAGAGGTACTATACATGTGGCCGCCTTTAAATCGTTCCTGAATTATTACGAAAATGAAAGCTAGAAAAATATGGCATCTTTACGGTTGCTACATACAGTGCCGGTGGCACAGGCCGCCGGCTTTTGTCGCGCGGCCCGTGCCGCCGCCGGCTTCTGGCGGGCGTCGGTGCCGCCGGCATCTGCCGCAGAAAGCCGCCAGGCATCATTCCAGTTGTATAGAACGACCACACACAAGTAGCACCCGCAACCCGCGCGGCCCGCTAGCCTACCCGGGCGGCCATGCCGGCGGCTTTGTATGCCGGTGGCAGAGCCTTTACACAAACTGCAAATTACAATTGCATTGTTATACACAACCATATTATATTTCAAACGAATGTCGGTATGACTGTTGAAACTGTGTTTCAGTTAGAGCGTTCAATAGCCTTTATGTCATGTTCTGAAATTCTGCGAAGCCAATACGAATTCTCGACATCTAAATATTAGATACGTGATTCAGCCATGCGGCATAATATAGTTGTATCACATTATACTAAAGGTCGTGTAGTGGAATAATTAGAGTAAGTCTGGCGTATCAAATGGCGAGTCAGTGATTTTCCTTTGGCAATTGATGCTTTAGACATTTTGTTTTAATTGAAAATTGAATACAGATGGCATACATTAAATACTGTAGTACAATTGTAATCAATGTGTCGCTGCAATGATATCTTTTATACAATAATGTGATGCTTTTCTCCCTTTTTGTTCCAGATAATATTTTCTAATATTTTCTGTCATGTCTGGGTAGACTATAAAGAGAACGCCAGGCTCCAAGGCGAAAGTCGTGGACGCTACTGGGATGAAGCTAGGACATAAACCACTACGATGATTATTGTTATTTTTTTAATTAATTTTATTTTTCTATGTTCATCATCATTCTCTTAGCGTTATCCCGGTTTTTAATCTGGGGTCCGCTTACTAGTCTAACCGGATTTGGCTGAATATCAGCTTTTCCATGGAGCGATTGCCTGTCTGACCTCCGCAAACCGAAGAGATAACGATATTTTATGGTTTAGATCAGTGTCAGTTTATTTAGAAGGTACTGACGCCCTGTAACGACTGTCAAAGATCTTCATGACAACCTTTTTTTATTTTTCTATATTCACTGTATACTAAATAATCATTTGTATTAGAAATTGGCATATGAAGATAATGTCGCTATAGTTATCGTTGTCTAATTAGCCAATATCAGTTTTTAATGATTGTGACTATCTTAATATCAAAAGAGCAAAGAGCATCCCAAATAGCTACTTATATGAAGAGCTTTCACATAAAAACCCACAACCCAAAAACCATGTTTGTTTTACTTTCTAATTTATTTCATTACCTTTAATTAAACCCACGGCTGTCTGTTACAAATCTACGTACATATATCTAATAGCTATCTAAAACGAGAGCAAATCCCAATTTACGTTATCATTAATCATAATTAGTAATAATACTCTCATGTAACTTGTTTAATTATCAAAGTTGTTAAATTACTATAGCTGATTTTCATCCGATACGAACTTATAGCTACAAACATAAACTATTTGAAACAGTTCGATACCTTTGTTTTTAATCAAAACTCCGATGGTTAACAGTTCAGTCTACGGTAAAATTTGTTTACGAATTACAATCGGAAAGCTTATTCGAAATTAGCTGCCGAAAATCCTCCTTACACAAAGAAGATTTATGAAAACTTCACCTTTGTAAAATAAAGCGGTGAAGTCATCTCTAATTATTTCATGGTTTTGTAATCTTGAATCAGACACACTAAGCACCATCTGACTAGAACTATTCGATGTAGCAGTGTATCATTAATGTTCTTGATGTGTTATGCGGTGTGTTGTTTTATGCGAGAGAGGTCGCACAGTTGTGTTGTGTGTAGAGCTCTTAATATTTATGAAATCGCTTTAGCCGACGTATCTCTTGACTCTTGACTAATTATATGCACCTTACAATAAGCAGAGACTAGGCATTTACATATATTGCCGCATGTTTCAAGACTACAATTTGTCTAATGAAATGAAATGAAATCTTTATTAGCAGAGATCTGGTTACAAAGGTTTTACATTATCATTTTTTCCTTAACATATCTCGCCCTCAGTAGGCATGCGAATATTATGATGAGTCATTTATGGCAATAGTTCGAAATATTGCATCTACTTCTTTAAACATTTCATGTATTAATTAGTTGTGTATGTACGCACTTTTTTGACTGAACGTACGGAATGCTAAACTGTGGCATTTGAACATTCTTAACAATATATAATAATGCATGATAAGCAAACCCTTAAGAAAGTAATTGCGCTAATTATAACGCTGAATATTATAAAATGTATTTAAAATACAAATAAGACTAACCCTATATACCTACAACTGAAAACACGATCCGCTTCATAAATTCAGAGTATCTGACTTTCTTATATAAAATGTTAGTAGTACAAGTACTTTTCTTTTAGCCACCTCCCCGGGAAACCTGGCACGGCACTCTACTAGGCTACACAATTCGTTGGTGGGAGGTATCGGACGAGGGTAAAGGAACATTGAGTGACAGTCCCGGGTCTGAGAGCGGGGCTAGCGCCGATGCTACAAGCACTACTCTAAGAGGGCTAAAGGCGGCTACGAGGTACGGAGTGACGGTGCGAGCGTACAACGCTGCAGGCACCGGGCCATTGTCACCTCCGCATTATCGACACACGTTGGAATCACGTAAGTTCACTTCTGGTTTTGTCAATTCTTCTTTCATAGTTCAAGCTGTACTGCTTTGGAATAGGCTCCCACCTGAAGTCAGAATGTCCACCAACCGTTATGCATTCAAAATGAAAGTCCGAGAGCTCCTATTTAATAGATTGAGGGAATCAGCATATCATTCGCATCAGTTATAGTATATTAAATATATTATGTGTATATAATATGTTTTATAATTATGTATTTTTGTATGTATAGTACTTATTTAAATATCTATAATATGTATTTATTATATATACTCATATGTTGCAGTATTTATCTGACTTCTATAAGTATAAATATAATTATATATGTCACCACCACAACCATCATCAGCCTTTATCAGTCCACTGCTGGACTAGGCCTCTCCTTTGAAAGGAGGAATTGGCCTACTATACCACGCTGGCCAAACGGGTTGGTATAGGGTTTGTATCAAGTTTTCCTTCTCTTACAGTGCTGTTTTCTGCATAATATGTCGGCCCTCTGTCGGCTCTTACGACACCCATGGGATGATATGGGGTGGTGACAATCCGTATTCTTAATCCGTCACCACACGGATAATTTATGTATGGGGGATTATATATGTATTACCCAGTGGCGTAGCGTGGGTTTCTGCCGCCCGGGGCCGTCCAGCAATGCGCCGCCCCCTTTTTAACCCAATGTTTCTGCAATAGTACCTATAACGTTTTCGGCTTTTGGTATGTTTGTATGTTTATCAGTATGTCCTTTAGTTTGGCTTTACAGGCTGAACGACTTAAAGGATTAAAAAAAATATTTGTCATTTGATTCGTCTCACTTGCTCGAATATCATAAAACATACGGTGTAATGATTTTACGACAAAACGTGGCAGCTCTCAGCGGTGTTAATGAGTCGCGCACGGCAGCGGTCGTTTCTCTGCTGCAATAGATTTAGCTATGTATAGCTTAGTCTAGGTCTAGACGGCTTAAAGGATTTTAATAAGTTAAATGTCGATGAATTTCCGTCATCACTAGATGCTTTGTTGTTTTTAAGAGCCGACCACACCTCACTCTGTTTGATATTCGGGACGGCTTCGAGTGGTCAGTAGGTCACTGTGGTCGTCGGTCTGCCTGCGAGGTAAACAAGTGTCGATAAAACCTTTCAACGTCTTCGAGAATCTCGAACTAGTCTCGAGTTCACGATGCGGCCATCCACGATTGTAGTGTTGTTTGATTGTGTTGCCTCAACTGCAGAGCGAAGACTTATGATCCCCGGGGTTTTCTCGATCGCAGTCTCGATGGCCCAAGTGTTAATGCGTCGTAGGTCTCGTTGCGTAAGATTTCGTAACTATTTGTCGTTTTACGGCCTGTCCTTCCAGCGAAGACAGGCGACAGGATGGCATCTCGCGTCTTTTCCTCATCAGTTTGAGAATCTCGGCTGGCAGTTTAGACTACTTGTTTTTTTGTCTATGCGGAGCAGATCTTTCGAGACGAATCTCCTAATACCATGACTACTGTGGCCGTCCTATGCTTAATGCTGTCGGTGGGAGAAGCAATGTAAGTCTGAGAGAAGGCTTCACTGACTGGGCCCTTTCAGTTCTGAGGTTTATATTAAGAGAGCCTCGTATTCGTCGGTGATCGCTTCAGGTGTTTATCGTATTGATCACCGTCTTTAAATATGTGGTTTTGGTCCGTCTTGATATAGTCATTCACCTTGCTTGTCACATTATCGCGGTTTGGCCACCACTGGCGTCTTGGCGTCCACTGCCTGTGAGGCATCTTCTTACAAAAGGAGTTCATTAAGAAAAAGCTCTCTGCTACGAGGTATGTATTTAACTAGCCATTCGGCCATATGATTCTCGTGCCCCACGCCACGCCGTGGCCTCCGATTTTTGTTTCGCCGCGTTCTTGTACTTCCACTTTCGCGTTGAAGTACTGAGCTTTGGTGTTACTAGGTATTGCCTTAACAGTGTCCTGGTACATGGCCTCGGCCATCTCGTAAGGCTGAGTTGAGTTGCGCGCATATACTTGAATCATCACCTTTAGACCGCCCCTATAGGTGAGTTTAAGTACGAGGTGCGCTACCCGGGTCGACACACTACCGACTTCCACAAACTGTTCCTCCTGAGCAGGAAACCGACGCCACCCCAAGAGTAGGTTGCCTTCTCGATGGTAGCAAAAGTCATCTGACTCTAGAGTTACCATGTCCTCCTCCTGTCATCGGACTTCTGATAACCGCAGTATGTGCCACGTTATGTGACTTAATTCTACCTTGAGCTCGGCGAAGTGTTCTTTTGCCGTAGATTATGTTCGTTATAAGATGCAAGGTATACTGTATAATTGATTTTGGGAGCCTGCCGTAGCCCGATAGTCTTACAGAACACATGCACCGCCGTACCCGCCACCACGTCCTTGGCCGGGAATAACGAAGCTGCCGGGAATTGGGGCCGTTGCGTCCAAAAATTAGCAGAAGGCGTTTGTAGTATGTGAAATAATCGGCTTTGATTTTAAAGCAAATATCATAAATATTGGAGTCAAAGTTCAAATAGCGCATAGGTAGTTAAACTCATAGAGTTAAACCGCAGGTGTGACTATTGCCTTAGGAGACCTGTACCTGCTTTCTTCCCTATTCAACTATAAAGATTATGTTGTATTATTTTATCTGGCACGCGTCGCCCCTATTGCCCTGGCGCCTGTGTGCGCCAGTTGCGCCATGGCAATAGGGCTCGTGAGAGTATAGTGTTCTGTGCGATAGGGGCGGCACACGTCGCACACAGGGGCGGCACTCCCCTGATATAGGGATTTATTAATTACTCATAACAGGCTCGCAGATCACCGGAATATTGCAACCTGTTCAAGAAGAAGAGATTAAGTCTTCACGTACCTAATTAAAATCATTATGATTTTGTTTTCGAGTGTTGTTCTTTTTACTGCGCCCGCGCCGCTGCATGATTCCATTGGGATGGTGTCAGTGCGCGCGCCAAGTTCTAAATTTTTTTTTTTTCGCGGCCTGTTTTGCCGCCCCCTTAAATGTGCCACCCGGGGCCATGGCCCCCCCGGCCCCCCCCACGCTACGCCACTGTATTACCTAATAAATAGAGAGGAAGAAGAACGAGAAAAAGGAGAAATATGAGAAGCAATTCGGCGCAAGTTTCCATTACAATATAAAACTGTTTTGAAAACTCGTCAAAGAAGCGCGAGGGAAAAATATGAATATATTGATGAAAGTGATTAGGAATGAAAAGGTGAGGTCATGAATGAAAAAAGAATGATACTGGATTGCTGGAAAAAATATTTTGAGAGTTTATTTGAGAAAGATATGAGTGAAATAGAGCGAGAAGGGATAATACAAGATGCGTGTGTGGGCCCGGGTGACGAAATTAGAAAGGATGAAATTATGAAAGCTCTTAAAAGTATGAGGTCAGTAAAGTCTGCTGGGTGCGATAGAGTGACGTCTGAAATGTTAAAGCCTGGCGAGGGACTTATAGTAAACCTGCTGCATCGCCTTTTTAATGCGTCCTTGAAAAAGGGCCAAGTTCCAGATGACTGGACCAAGGCAGTGCTTGTTCCAATTTATAAAGGTAAAGGTTCGCAGCAGGAATGACAAAATTATCGCGGGATCAGCCTTCTTAGTGTTGTTGGAAAAATGTATGCCAGAATATTGATTGATAGAGTAGTAAACGTGACTAATGACAAGATATGGGACGTGCAAGCGGGATTTCGGAAGGGAATGGGATGTACAACTTTATAATAAGGGCTCTAAAATCTCTTTATAGGGATTCAAGGGCCTGTGTCCGAATTAATGGTGCCTATACGGACTGGTTTGACATCTCTAAAGGTGTCAGACAGGGGTTTCCAGCCTCGCCCTGGCTGTTCAACTTATTCATGGATAGTTGCATGAAAGATATGAGGGAAATTGATTGCGGGATCGATATGGTAGGATTGCGTGTTTAGTGTCTCTTATACGCCGATGATCAAGTCATTCTTGCATCATCGGCGAATGAGTTGCAACAAATGATGGACTGCTTGAACGGGAGTTTTAAAGCGAAAGGTATGAAATTAATGCAAGAAAGACGAAAGTGATGGTGTTTGAGAAGGATGAAAGTTTGACCGAGTGTAATATTACGATTGAAGATGAAAATGTGGAAAGAGTAGAAAGATTTGTATATTTGGGAAGCGTGTTTACAAGAGATGGAAGATGAGAAAGTGATATTGAAAGGCGAGTGACTGCGGGGAACAGTGTGAATGGAGCGCTGCATGCCTTTATGAACGGCCAAACCGTGCCTAAAAAGGCGCGACTGGCGGTTCATAATGGAGTGCTGGTGCCCACCTTGATGTATGGAAGTGAGTGTTGTGTATGGCAGAAAAAGCATGAAAGCAGAATTAACGCAGTTGAGATGCGATCTCTGCGTAGTATGTGTGGGGTGAGACTGATTGATAGAATTCTGAATGCAGTAATACGTGAGCGATGTGGCCTGAAAGAAGATGTCGTGACAAGGATTGAGAAAGGAATGCTGAAATGGTTTGGACACGTGGAGCGAATGAGTGAAGAAAGATTGACGAATCAAATATATATGGCAGAGGTGTATGGGCAAGCCGGTTGCGGCAGACCTCGTAAGACGTTCGTCGACCAAATTGAGGACGTCTTGAAAAACGGAAAAGTCCGAAGCACCCGTAACCGGCGAGCATGTATGAAAAGAGTAATGAATGTAGAGGAAGCGCGTGAGGTTTGCAAGGATAGAAGCAAGTGGCGATCTGTTGTCTCTGCCTACCCTGACGAGAAAAAGGTGTGAGCATATGTATGTATGTATGAATGTATGCACCTAATAAATTAGGTATCTGGCTTATAAATTATATTTCTTTTTTCAGTAATCGACTTTCTGCACTGCTTCCAATGCACCTACCACATTTATTTCTGCACCACCTAAAGGTCGACTGTTAGAGAATGCCTAATGGCGTTAAGTCCACCTATGTACACTTTTAGTGCATAAAGTTTTAAATAAATAAATAAGTAAGTTCTTACATCACTTACGAATATTTTACATTTATTCAATCATATCCGAATAGAGTCGTGCTGTTGAAAGACGAATCTATCGAGCCAGATTCGCTACTTTCACTATTAAGTTCAATTCAGATTGCGAGTCACAGGCCATTGGATAGGGTGTTAGATTGTACTTTAATATGGGTATCTATATACGGCGTTTTCTAGTAGTTTATTAAAATGTACGTATATTTGCAATACATTAATACTAATATTTTCTTGGGTTTACGCGAATGTTACACATTGAAATTAAACTACAGTTTACGGATTTTATCGCGTTATATTGGTTTCACTGGTTATTTGTTATTACATTTAAACCGAAAGATCTAGAAACTACATTTTTATTACTAGCCGACGTTTCGAATTCTTTACATGATTCGTGTTCACGGCAGACTGAGGTGATATTTGTCTTTGTCTTGAATTTATAAGTTATCTCAAAGTACCTGAACATTTTTCAACTATTGGTGTTACTATCTACGCAGAATGTGCTCACTGTGTCTTGATGTTTTCTGGTGACTTTGTCCTTCTTGGGTTTCATTAGCCTGATAACAGGGTCCCAAGCTGGAGGAACATTCCAACCATCTTCCCTATTGAAATTAGGATGTTTTTTAATTTCAATAGCTTCACGTATTATTCTTGGAATAAAGCGGTGTTCTTTTGCGAGTATCTGTGGTTTATCAAATCGCAGGTAATGGTTGGTTCCTTGTTCTACATGTTCACACACAGCAGACTTCGTCGAGCGTTTGTGTTTAATGTCAGCTATATGTTCCTTTAGTCGAATGCCTATGCTTCTCTTGGTTTGTCCAATGTATGAGAGCCCACACTCACAGTCTATCTTGTAAACTCCGGCCTCTTGTAAGGGTAACTGACTCTTGACAGATGGTAATAATTGGCTTATCTTCGTTGGCGGCTTGTAGAATGTTTTGATTGAAGCTCGCTTCAAGATGTAGCCAATCTTTTCGGTCACGCCCTTGATGTATGGGAGGACAGCAGGTTGTCTCTCTACTGTGGCTGGCTTGTTCTTCGGGGATCTGTGACGTTGGCGCGGCGGTCGGAGCTTGTTGTCTTGCAGAACTTGCTTGACATGTTGAAGCTCGGCGTCCAGGTGTTTCTTGTCACAGATCCCCCAGGCTCTTTGAAACAAAGACATTCCCACGGTAGCTAACTGTTTAGGATGGTGGTGAGATTCACCGTTTAAGTACCTATTTGTATGTGTCTTTTTCCTATCCACAGTGTGGCTCAAAGAGTTGTTTTTGTTCCTGATAACAAGTACATCAAGGAAAGCTAAAGAATTGTTTGCCTCTAATTCCATTGTAAATTTGATGTGGTTATGAATAGAATTAAGATGGTCTAGGAATACATTAACACTATCTGTTGGTAAAACTGTAAAAGTGTCATCTACATACCGCTTGTAGAACCTCGGTGTGATGGTGGCAGTCTGCAGGGCTCGCGCCTCGAAGTCCTCCATGAAGATGTCAGCAACAACAGGCGATACTGGAGAGCCCATTGCCACACCATCTACTTGTATGTAGTATTTCTCATCCCATAACAGATAGCCAGTTGTTAAGCAGTGTTTCAATATTTCTGCATATTCCTCAGGCATGTTGTTCTCTATTAGCTTCCTTCTAGTTATTTCAATACAGTCATGTGCTGGTAAGCATGTAAATAATGACTGTACATCAAAACTAACCATAGTTTCCTTGTCAGAGAGATGTAGGTGTTTTATTTCACTGACAAAATGGTAGGAATCCTTTACATGCGCTCTCGTCTTGCCTCTGAGTGGCGAGAGAATCTTCGCAATGTGTTGAGCCAATCTGTAGGTTGGTGCCCCTATTTGACTGACTATAGGGCGCAGTGGAGCATTTTCTTTGTGTATTTTCGGTAGACCATACAATTGAGGAGGTTTTGCACACGATGGTATTAAGTATTTCACGTCCAGATTCAGTTGTTCGGAGTATTTCTTAACAATGTCACTCGTTTGCTTGAGTATTTTGTTGGTCGGGTCTGTCTTAACCAATTTATATGTACTTTCATCCGACAAAAGATTTTCCATTTTTTGTTTATAATCGGACGTGTCCATCACTACCGTTGCATTTCCTTTATCTGCTCGAAGTACTGTTAGTTCAGGTCTAGCTTGTAGGTTCTTCAGTGCGAGATACTCTGGTTTTGGTAGATTCCTTCTCGGCACTTTCGACTGACGCAATACAGCCGAAACATCCTGACGTATGGCCTCGAAATCTTCCTTACACACATTGTTCTTCACTAGACAATCTTCAACGTTGCAAATAATGGTCTCATACGGTATTCCGGATGGCGTTATCGCATAATTTAAACCTCTGCATAATACTTTTTCGGTGTTTTGATCTAACGTGTGTTTTGACAGATTGACAACTGTTTCTCTATGATCGGCGGACGGTAGCGTGTGATTGGTCCGTGCAAAAACGTTCTGTTTCATTTTGTACTGGTCATTTGATTTTTGTTGTAATTTTTCAAATTTCTCTATTTTGTTACGTCTAAAGGAACATATAGCTGACATTAAACACAAACGCTCGACGAAGTCTGCTGTGTGTGAACATGTAGAACAAGGAACCAACCATTACCTGCGATTAGATAAACCACAGATACTCGCAAAAGAACACCGCTTTATTCCAAGAATAATACGTGAAGCTATTGAAATTAAAAAACATCCTAATTTCAATAGGGAAGATGGTTGGAATGTTCCTCCAGCTTGGGACCCTGTTATCAGGCTAATGAAACCCAAGAAGGACAAAGTCACCAGAAAACATCAAGACACAGTGAGCACATTCTGCGTAGATAGTAACACCAATAGTTGAAAAATGTTCAGGTACTTTGAGATAACTTATAAATTCAAGACAAAGACAAATATCACCTCAGTCTGCCGTGAACACGAATCCTGTAAAGAATTCGAAACGTCGGCTAGTAATAAAAATGTAGTTTCTAGATCTTTCGGTTTAAATGTAATAACAAATAACCAGTGAAACCAATTTAACGCGATAAAATCCGTAAACTGTAGTTTAATTTCAACATTAATACTAAACTTGTTGTAATTATAATAGATTGTAATTACAAAGAACTGGAAGTAAAGAGCAAGTTTCATATTGTTTAACTATGCTAGTTTAATAAGTTGAGCTGTAATCCTAAAGTATTGTAATTTTGCGCAGTTTGGCTATTCGTTAGCTTTAAACTATCTAATAACTAAAAGTTTGAAGCTCGCGAACTGACCGCACCCTTTGCAATTAGAAGTTATCAGTTATTTGCAATATTATTACGATTGCTAATCTTCATAAACTCTCACAAATACGTATTTTGTATGTATAGGTCATTTTGATTACGGTCAAGCAAAGAGCAGTTTCTTAATAAAATTTTTCACTTGAGTGAATTTCTCTCACAAAAGAAGTTATGCAAAGCAGTATCATAACAGTGAGCAGTAAACAAACAAGTTCTTACTATTTTTCATTTTCTCATCAAAGCAAGCCGTAATATTTGAGTTGGAAAATTAAAGGGTCGATATCTTTATTTTTTTGAATAGTTCGCAGTAGAAGTGTACCAGTCCAAGTCAGAAGTCCAACAGGACAAGTATTGCGGTAGTGGCGCAAATAACTGAGTATCGCTATCGACGTGAAGCGACGATCGTAAATTTTCCCATCAAAATGCAAAATGGCTTCATTGGACTGTGGCCTTCCCGATCTAGGTCAAACGATTCAGAACAAATTGATAGCACTTTTGTATTCTGCGTTTGTTTCATTTTTATTTCCTCATGTGAAAACAGAAATTCGGAGCAATTCCCTTTTTAAAGGCAGAGGCAAAGAGATGTCTAGTCTTAATTTTCTGTTGTCGGTTGGACAATCTATTGCAATCGATCAGAAAGGATCACAGTTGGACAGTTTTTCTATGGTAAACTAGCTTTTCCGTAAACTTTATAGTTCTGAAATAAATTTTATTACTTTAGACTTCGTTATTACTAGGCACAATTATCTTTCATGTTAGGCTACAGGCCTAACAAGAAAGTAGCAATGATGGTTTATATGGGCATTTTGTAATGGTTGCTGCGTAAGCCCTTTTTCGTTGAGCATATTATATTATACCTATCACAAAAACGTCGTGCTGCAACAGATTTCCAGGTCTCATGTTTCTTTATTTGCTGGATAATTAAGTGCCAATTTATTGAATTAATTTCAATAGTTAGCAATAAATCGCTTGGCTTGGCTTGAAAGTGCAATTAACAGTGGTGAACTAAGTAGGCTATTTATAGCATCCGCAGTTAAGAATAAAATTGCGTTTAAACATGTATAAAATAAAGTAATGTTATTATGATTTAATAATAAAAAGTTGTTTAGAAGTTTTTATACGTTTATTCTGACTTAATATACACAATTTGAATATTAAATTCATTTAATTTCGACTGTAGTGTAAAACTTTAAAGAGAAGCCTTCAAAGTCTACAACCTGTTTAAAACAAATACAGTGATCCCAATACGTGGTACGTCTAGTGTCTACACTTTAAGCTTCTACACCCTGATACGTTCTTGTAGTTACTGTTTACCATATAGTGTTTATAGTTGAACGACCTTCACAGTGTTCACTATTTGAATAGGTGACTACTTGTATGACATTTATATCAATGCGCTGCCAGCACGTAAAGTCGTCGTTCCCGGTTCAAGTCTCAGAACTGGAAGGCCATGTTGGAGGCCTTCTGATAGCCTAGAAACTGACATCAGAGTTGGCCACACACTCATACGAAAAATCTGTTTATCACATCTATGAACACATAGCATAATTACTAAACAGCGCCATCGGGCAGTCCAGAGGCAGTGACATGTATATCAAGCGGTTCAACCTCTCTTCGAGTTCAGTGGCGCCCTCCATCGTCGGAGACGAGAGGAGGCATTATAACGCACTACACGCTGCAATATACACGCTGTGATGTTGATCCCATGCTGCCTGCGCAAGACGCGTTCTTGAGGTTACAGGTCAGATATCACCGTAATTTTATTTATATTATTTATTTAGTAATCTGTTACTTATTTGAGAGCCCAAGAAGTATCCCAGCTATTTTTTATATCCTCTTTCTTATGACAATCGAAGTTAATCCCTGACCTTTTTGAGAAGTTGTTAAGGATTATCTAGATTGCTGGTTGTAATCATATTATGTAACGAGGTTGTATTTTAAATCAGGGCGAAGAGGCGACGGTATCAAGATTGACTCCTTACGCTGAATACGAAATTCGCGTGAGAGCGCACAATGCTGCCGGTGACGGACCTTTGTCGGCACCTCAAGTTTGCAGGACAGACGAAGATGGTAAGTAATACAGTAGTACGAAATTTAAAAAAAGGCGATTAAGAAATTACTCTCCTCTCTGTGTGAGCTCCAAAAACATTGACCTTTTATATTTTAATTAAGTAAATGATTACCAGGAAATAAGTTGGATCTGTGTAAGATTTCGAATAAAATTATTCCTAGTAAAGTCAACAAGTTTAGTACCTACCTAGCAGGTAGTAATTAAAACAAAATGGGAAATAGAACGCTATTCTTAGAAGCAGCGATAGTCTCTGACATTTCGCCACAATTGGTAAATAAAATTGTTTGCTTTAACTACCTGCGTAGAAACGTTAGTAAAATTATTGGCTCAAATAATGTTGTCAATGCCGATTCTAATTTGTATAACTACTTGCCACTAGAGAATCTGTGCATTACAACAATATTTAAGGTCCCCCTGGTGGTCATGAGGTGGGTAAAAATATTACATTTTTTGTTTTGTACCCACCAGATGGAGCAAAAACAACTTTAGGAACCACTGACTTAGATAAAAACAAGGTGGTTCTTCTAAAACTATGTAACAATATGGACAGCGTTTGCTATTTAGTCTTAAGAAACTAAGCGTGACTTAAAAAAGTCAAATACTGTCCGACAAAAGCCAACTACTAACAAGTTCCGGGGAAACTGATCAAGTTTGACTTTTTCTCTTTTCTGAGCAGGATAATTCAAAGCTTTTTAATCATCTTAATTAGTTGAGATATTTTGTAATACAAGTAATAAACCTTATACCAAGTTATCGGTCTAACTTGCCTTGGGTAATTACCGAGATTATTATGACTAGCAAAGTTTCAAACTTGCTTTGTACATGAATTGGAAATTTAAAGATTTCATCCATAATAAATGTCGAAGAGTCAGTCATTTTAGTTTCGAATGTAGTGTTAAATAGAACACAAGTCATGTGGAAATGCAATTTGCCACGATACTACGTGACGTATGGCTGAATTATGAGAGCGTGCGAAATCAAATGCATTTTTTGGCGCACGATGCTCTAAAGAGTATTATTTTCGGGATTCAACGTTGATGTTATAGGAATTTAGTAATTTAACATCAAATGTGCTAAACTAGTATTTTAATCAA
The DNA here is from genome assembly GCA_944739405.2 of Euclidia mi. Classification (NCBI taxonomy): domain Eukaryota; kingdom Metazoa; phylum Arthropoda; class Insecta; order Lepidoptera; family Erebidae; genus Euclidia; species Euclidia mi. Next base: position 89,492,638 of record OX123182.2, on the reverse strand, counting down.
CCATGAATTTCGTCTCCTGTTGGCATATTTTTGATTTCTGTTTGATATTTACGTCTCCATATACCTTGTAACTCAAAGCACTATTTGACGTTTAAATCTCAATAAAAAAATATACATTAACCCCTCGCATGTCCTGCTCCAAAAGGCAATTTCGCCGGTAGTGTCCAGCCATTTTGAGGATGCAATCAATAAAAAAATACGAGATCCTAGGTTATAAACTTTAATTTTCTTGCGTTTGGTGTAATACGTAAATTTTAAACCGTTTACAGTTAAGAAGTTACTCTATATGAGAATTATATTAAAATAGCTTACTTTTAACCTTTTCATGTCGAAAACAAATGATAAATGCAGGTCATTTTGTTTTTCTTACACCACGTGAAACATTTTTCCACAATACACATAATTTATTCACGATATTCACTTTCTTACTGCACTAATATTGACACAGGTAGACGACGCGACGATTATATACATTAATTTAGCACAGGTCACCGATATCACTTCACAAAAACCATTTATTCATAGCAGCGAAAAATTTACGCCATTTTGACGATCCGACGGCAAACATTTCTCAGTCAAATGAAAAAATTAATACTTATTTATAGCAAAAACAATACGAAATGTCTAATTAAAAATGGATTCTAAGGCAACTTTGTGAGAAACTTATCTATATTTTGTAAAGTAATTAATAATAATTACATATTATCATCTAAAAAAGGAGGACGACTAGCGGCCAACGCCCGAAAATTGCATCACAAAAATTACTAACACTATTTTGTAAATGTTTTATACCTGGCTAATAAAAATATTTAAAACATATACTTCACTTAATTTTCAATAATTTGATATATAATACTAATACAATCACTTAGCGTTTGCGTTGAGAATACATTTTTGAAAAAACACAAATTCAACTTAGTTGATCGCCACAGCGCAATATGGCGGCACGGAGAAAACTGAACACCGAAATCAGCAATTTTATTATTTTTCTCGGTTAAAAGCTTGGAAATATGGTAAAAATTGATGGTATTATGTTGGTTAACCTGTAACTAGTCGATGTACGTTTTTATTATTGTAACCAATCACACAACACCGGAGTGAAGTTCACACAAATCCTTATGGGCACACCGTGCCCGTAGGACACTATCGGCCTATTTCTCTTACGGGCACACCGTGACCGTAGGACACTCTAGAGGTTAAAGCACATTATTTGTTCCCCTGTTGAGCTGAGTATTGTTATTGGCAGTGCCGAGTGCCCCGGGTGGTATGAAACTGATAGCGCTCGGCGAGAGATCGTTGCGAGGTTCGTGGCTGCCGCCGCCTGAGCCCAATGGAAAACTGACGTACTACATGCTTTATGTCAAGGATCTGTCTGGGTGAGTGCAGTTCTATGTTGCATAGAGCTATTGCTTGAGTGTGCTGATGTTATTTTTATTTATGTGATTCCATTTAGGCTTGGTGAGTAAGTGTTCTATGCATGTGTGTGGAAGGAGTATTTATTTGTCGTCATAACATAGGTACATGAAATGTTTTTTTATTCAACTCTTTGCTTAACTGTGATCTGTAGACTTTAACGTGATGCTTTTATTGTGAACTGATTGCATACGATTGTATCCTGAAATTCTATCTCAAATCGTACTAAATGTTTAAGCAAATAAATATGCGTAAAATGTTTTAGTAAATTAGCCGTCTCCTCAAGTTTGATATCACGTCGTACTAATGTTTAGGTATAAGTTATACTGTTTATATCGTACCTATCATAGTTGGATAAACACATATTATACGCTATCGTATAAAAAGGGGTAATAAAACGAATTGCTTCCGTTGGATACGGTTTATTAAAATGGGTAAACCACAGGAAGCCATCTAAAAAGTTTTCCTGTTAAGCATGGTAAAAGTTATCACAGTAAAAAAGGAAAGTTGTATGGGAGACGTGTATTACAATGATTAATTATATTTTCTGTTTCTACCGAAACATATCTAAAGGTTTATAAAAGTAATTAAGCAGTTTAGCCACAGTGGAGTCCAAAGTTAATAATTGAAACAGTACCCATCTATCTGACAGGGGAATAGGCAAAGTTAGTGATTCGTAATCCAAGTTAAACATCGCTTAAATTGAGCTATTCCTAACCGCCGGCACCCCGCTACTAGTCCCGATAACTACTTCTGTTCGTATTGTTTGGGTCAAAGGGGAGTTGTTATCCAATTGACAGACTCTGTACAACTTGTGTCTAATTGTGAGTAATTGAATCGTGCACAAATGTTGGGTTTAACTGTGTAATTGATGTTATTTATTTTTGTATCTGAATAAATGTATATGTTCGTTTAGTATTTTTTTTAAATTTAAAAACTGACTTATAAAATAAAAATAATCAAGATTCCAAATAATAATGTCATGTCTTTGTGCATGCAATTAGGAAATAGCAATTTGAATTCGTCGAGTGTTACTATTTTAACTAGGGCAATATTACACACTTTTTATTTATTTGATATTGGCATATAGTATTATATCAATGACCGTAACCTGCTGAGTAGATGTCTCTTATATCTTTTGACATAGTTGACATACATATTTATGTCTATAAATATGAAGGTAATTGACAATAAAGCCATGTACGAGTATAATAAACAGCCATATGCATATTCTTATTTTCGAAATAATACCTTAGCTCGCAAGAACCGAATGTAACTCGGGTAAACGCGTGCGTGGAGACTGAGGGCAGTACGTCGGAGTGTACACGAACGCTACGTGGGCTACGTGCGGGGCGCACGTACGAAGCGTGGGTGCGGGCCGCTACCCTCGCAGGCGAGGGACCGCCGTCTGTTTCTGTAGCCTGTCAGACCAGCGCGCTAGGTAAGTGTAAGATTTATAGCAAGTTAGCTATGTATATTGTTGGTTTTTGTCTTGTTATACTGAGGGCCAATTCTCTTTATTATATTTGTAAACACTGCAGCTTCAATCTAGTCTCGGCGTCATGGGTATTCTCTTTTTTTTTATTTCTCTTTATAATAATAGGCGGCAAACGAGCAAACGGATCGCCTGATGGTAAGCAATTACCGCCACCCATGGACACAAGCAACACCACAGGAGTCACAAGTGTGTTGCCGCCCCTTGGGGTTGGGAAAAAGGATAGGATACGGAGTGGGATGAGGGAGAAGGAATAGGGGATAGGGCCTCCGGCACTCTCACTCACCGAACGAACCGCAACAGTTTTTGGTACTGTTACTTTACGTCGATTTTCTGTGAGAGGGTAGTACTTCCCCGGTCGAGCCGGCCCATTCATGCTGAAATCAGCAAGGCTCTACAACCGAGAATTAACTGATACTTGAATATCGCGACAAGACCGTAAATAAAAAAACACAGTTTCGGTGTCTGTCAAAATACGAATGTGGCTGATGATAGTCCTTGGCCTTAATTCTGATGTCAATGCAGTTTTCGTACACAAACTATTAATTATTTTATTACCAAAAAGAAAATTTTCCTACCGTACGAGAACGCAATCATACCAGTGCGCATGACTTGTCTACCTTTCAATTGCTAAGCGTTGTTTTCTAAACTTCATTACGTGCAGCGCCTGCCCGTATCTCGTCATTCGGCGGCGTGGCGATGGGCGCGGCTGGTGGTTCGCTGTCACTGCGGTGTATCGTCGGTGGTGCTCCGCCTCCGGCTAAGCGTTGGCTGCGAGGAGGCTCGCCACTGCATCCACGCCCACCGTTCCACCTGGATGGAGATGCGCTGCTCATTAGAGGTAATCAACTGTGCGACATATTGCCTGATATTGGTGCGATTTTAGGGAATGTTTATATTGATATACCATGTATGATCGGGCCAATAAATTGAGATATATCGGTGGCATATGATATTTTTATGTATGTTTCATTAAGCTGATTTCCATTTAACTTGTGATATTACAGAACAGATGGTATGATTGGTTGCTGTATTCTAGTTATGTTTGCATGTATTGTATGTAATTATCGTAACATCTAGAAACTTACGTACACAATCAAAATCATTTACTTCGTCTATATACGAGTAGGTATTATCGTTGTTTCATTGAATACGTGAGCTTTTCGATACTGCGTTGCTGGCCCACTTTCATTTTATGTACACTTCAGAATAGTTTAATCTTAACAGGTCTAGAGCTATCCCACGCGGACAATTACACTTGCGTGGCGGAGAACCCGCACGGCTCCGACTCGGCGACATGGCGGGTGGTAGTTCTCAGACCTCCCACGCCGCCAGGACTGGCGCTACTGGAGGCACGACCAAGAGAACTGGAGCTAGAACTGAGGCCAGCGGCGAGAGCTCCTGGACATGCCATCCCTAAGACGTATAGCATACATTGGAGACTCGCGTCGCCAGAGGTAATTTATAAATGTTTTATGAGTTATAGGTATTACTACATACCTTTTATCCTATTTAGAATTTTCTGTTTGCCGGTCTTTTGAATATAGGATAATTTTAGTTTAATATACTTTCACATTTAGACTAATACTACTCAAACAAAAATAACAGTTATTTGCCGTAAGAATATAGTATAGTAGCCTTTTCGTAAACACGAGCGTCGCGTTCGGTATTTTGTTCCTGAAATCCCATAGAAAGCCATGTATTTCAAGATAAAATTATTATTGTTAATAACTCAGTATTAAAACAATTTAACGAACTTTAATATTTTTGTTTTATGCTATTATAAGACCCACTGAAATATTTCAAGTACCCTTTCCCAAATCTTAATATATAAAATCCTTGCGTTACTGACTGACTGACAGACACGCTACAGCCGAAACTATTGGGCGCAGGAAGCTGAAATTTGACATGTATGTTCCCTGGGGACCGTAGGGGTGCACTAAGAAGGGATTTCCCGAAATTCCCACGGGATCCGTCAAAACGGGTAAATCTAAAAAAATGCAGGCGTAGCTGCTGGCGTCCTCTAGTACTCATATAATTGCCACGAATACGAATTGCCACTTTTCCCCAACGTGCCGTATCTACTCACGTCAAGAATATTTTTGTAGGGGGAATGGCGGATACAATCGGTGAGTCCGGGTCCCGTTATATTGACGGGACTTCGTTGTGGTTCTGCATATCGAGCGTATGGCTCAGCTGGAGGAGCCCCGGGAACTGAATTAGCAGTAAGGACGTCTGGTGGACCACCTACTGCACCGCCCGATGCGAGGTGGATCAGAGCTAATGCGACACATGCGAGGTTTGATACGAGTGCGTGGAGTGACGGTGGATGTGGACCTGTTGCTTTGAAGTTGGAATGGGCTGGGTCTGGCGTCGCTGGTGCCAGAGATGTGCCAGTAGGTGGAGAAGTTATATTGGGTGGTGAGTTCACGTAATATTTATTACAAAATACCTATCTTAGGAAGGCAGCGGTAAGAATTACAGTAGTCTAAAAAAATATTTTCTAATTGCAATACATTATCTAGGTCCGGAGCATTTTTTTAAAGATCGTGTAAAGTTTCACAGCCCTTTGAGAATGAACCCATAACACTCAGTGCTGTAGTAACCGATGCGACGACCGCTTAAATCACAATACTACTTTTTATAATTTTAAAGTGACTGCTGAATAGTACAGTATTTTTTTAACTCAATACGATACCAACAGCATATTCCAATCTCGTAGGTCTGTCCCCCGGCTCACGTTATCGCGTAGCAGCACGTGCGTCGAACGAAGCGGGCTGGACGCGCGAGGTATACGAATTCGCAACTGGCGCGGCAGACGGACTGGCAGAAGAAGTGGACGCACCCTTCCCTGCCACTGCGGGTGAACTGGCGTTATTACTGGCATTATGTGCAGCGCTATCCCTGGCAGCGTTGACAATACTTGCTATACTGCTGCGGAGGAAACGGTAAGATTTGTTTTTTTTTAGAGAACTCTCGCATTATGACTAAATCCTGTGTCGTGGGCGACTTTACACACATGCAACTAATGGACACAATGAACACCCCGACTTGAAGCAACAATTTGCGAATACTATAAAGCTGAAGAGGCTCTGCAGACTGCCGCAACCGTGGCTCAAAGCGTAATATTATGCAGCACATAGCCTTCGCTAGAGCTATCCAACACAAATAATTATTCAACTCGGACCAGTAGTTCTTGTGATTAGCGCGTTCAACCAAATAAACATTTAAACAAACTCTTCAGTTTTAAAGTATTAGTATAGATTCTACATCGATTGAGCATTGACCGAACTGAGTTAAATTCACAACTGGTGCGATGGCAAAAGTAGTAGCATCCTTTCATGGCTCAGCTGACAAACTGGCGTAACCTCTTTCCTTATGTGCAATACTTTAAGATACTAGGCATAAAGGTTAGCTTAGGACTAAAGGTACAAAAGGGCGTGGGCATAAAAATAGGGCTAAATATTAATAAGATCAAAATTAGGGCAGACGTTTACATGTTACCGTTTAAATAACTAAATAAATAGTACACAATTTTAGACTTTAACGCTCACAGCATTGAGGGTTTAAGCTATACAGATCAATGGCTTAAGCAATAGAATTGGAAAGTATCGGATTCTGTCAGTAGCCAAAATTAATGATATTTAATATTTAATTAAGGATTAACTTTATGATTTTAGCTTCGTTTCGTGTCTCTTCTCAATCTTTTTACACGTGTTTATATTATTATAGTTCGACTAGAGGACGCCAGCAGCTACGCCTGCAATTTTTTTAAATTCACCCGTTTCGGCCGATCCCGTGGGAATTTCGGGAAATCCCTTCTTAGTGCACCCCTAAGGTCCCCAAGGAACATCCATGCCAAATTTCAGCTTCCTGCGCCCAATAGTTTCGGCTGTAGCGTGTCTGTCAGTCAACCAGTAACGCAAGGATTTTATATATTAAGATAAAAAGTTTCAATGTAGCGTAAATGTCCACGATTTTGCTTACTTATATCGGGTTAAACAGAAACAATTTATCAGTATCTTTATCCACTGCTGGCCATGTGCAGGTGAGCCGACTTAATATGTATTTCGAAAACATTATAGAGATATTGCAGGAATGCAGGTTCCCTCGCGTTGTAATCCTTTAGCAGGCAGTAATCAAATAAGGTTTGCTCAATGGGCTCGTCCATTGACCTTCTGCGTAACAGTCTCTGATCCTTAAACTAGGCTATCGGTGCTGCATTTTTATAAACTTTAAAAATACTGCACCTCAACTTGGACTCTACATATTTATAGAGCAATGTTTGTTTGTATTCCTCACCAATAACAAACAGAGATATTTTTAACCTATCCCGCGATCTTAAATATATTTTCGAGTATCACAAAAAACGCTTGTGTCAGGTATAGACTTCAAAGGAATCAAATATTGGATGTTCAAAGCCAAACCCTAGGTTCGGAGAATCATTAAGCCGAGTGGTGCAAAAAGTATTTGTAGAAATAAAGACTGGGTCGTTAGCCGTGATGTGTTCGTGACAGTGCTGACACAAGTGAAGCCATCGACCCTTCTCACCACTCGAGCGTCCACGTGATGACATTTGAACACACTCCTTTGACGGGTTCCCCTTATAATAATTATACCGAGTGAGGTTATGACGGCACACTTCGCAAGGCGCACTAAACTTTTAATTTTAATGTGTTCTGACTTTGTTGGAACGTTGCCTGCAAAGTTACTGAGCCGCGACTTTAAATGTGAGGTAGAGTTTTGATCATAATTGATTCGTATGCATAATTTGTTGTATTATATAGATCACAGTTTTGATCTTGTTTTTCATAAACATGAGGAAGTTATGTAAAAGTTTGTAAATCAATGTATTGAGTGCGATGTTTATTATTATTTAGATATTTGTATGCCTTCTTAACACAATCTTATAGTCTATGGTAGTCCGGTCAATAGAGACATTTGAAATAATAAAAATTGCCGGAGAGCCAAATACTGTTGGAGAGCTAGAGTTCACCATTACAAATAAAGTCTTAAAAGTCCCCATCGATCCTATGTGTGCTACAAAAGTTATTCCGGGTCAAACGTAAAAATTTGAGGTTTTTTGGATTTTTCTCGAAAACGCTAAGTTTTATCAAAACAAAACTTGAACTAAAGTTGTAGATCTTAAAATTCTCTACAAAAGTTGTATAAAATGTATTTTTCTTAAGAGTTACCATTCCTGAGATATCGCGATTCTAAGAGTCACATCATACATGATATGCACACATTTCCACGCCACCTGTGAGGTAGAGTACTCGGCGCGTTTTTTTACCGTGGTTACCGTTATGATGTGACTAGAATCGCGATATCTCAGGAGGTAACTCTTAGGAAAAAAACATTAATACCACTTTTGTAGAGAATTTTAAGATCTACAACTTTGGTTCAAGTTTTATTTTGATAAAACTTACCGTTTTTGAGAAAAATCCAAAAACTCAAATTTTGACGTTTGACCCCGAATAACTTTTGTAGCACACATGGGATCGATGGGGACTTTTAAGACTTTATTTGTAACTAGCTTTGCCCGCGGCTTCGCTCGCGTGGAAGTCGGTATCCTTTAAGTATCCCTTTCTGTGGCCTTGATAATGTAAAATAACATAATGATCGGTTGATGAAACTCACACTCATATTTAAGTTTCTTACTGACTGTACCTATTAGAAAAGTAGTAACCTGCACCTACCACCTAAATTGTTAGTTCTTTCTTTTAATAAATACTATCTGGCCGGGTTACATAATTATTAGTTAATTTGAATCTTTGCACTCAAAAAGTAACACTCGAATAGTAAGTCTACGATGCTCTACTATGTAATTTAAGCTGTAACGGTATGCAATAAAGAATATTCTACTCTACAGCTAGTTTTTGTTGTGAGCAAGTCGGCAAAAGTACCGCTAAAATAATAATTTGAAGTTATACCCCTAGATGGCATCACTGGCAAAATTAAAAGTCGGTGTTAAGATCCCGCGCTGACAATATGAATATTAGAAAAGAAGTTAAACTAATTTTTGCCCAAATTGTGTCCGAATCACTTGGTAAACAATGCGGATATTTAAATTGCGATAACTTTTGACAGAATAAACGTATTCTGATAAACTAAAGACTAAATGTTAACCAAAGACACAAACTATGCGTTTGTCACTATCTCGATACAAACAATTTAGTGTGTTGCTTGAATTCAAGTCTATTAAATTTATTGGATGACACTGCTAGGCTCCCATAGGTGATAGCGTGATGATTGTTGTCCAAGATTGTAATTGGGTCTTCAGGCAATATATTGGTGAAAACTGCATCAAAATCCATTCACTGGTTATTGCGTGATGTTTTAACAAACATACAGACAGACAGACAGACAATAATTTAAAAAAATAATGTTTTGAGTTCTATATCGATAACATGTCACAATCCGGCTGAAATTTCGCAAAAATATTCTATGTACAGACAAAGTGCTCTTTGAGTTTTATTATAGTATAGATAGATGGTAAACCCTAGCTCTCCACCAATATTTGGCTCTCTGGCAATTTTTGTTAATTGACCACTATTTTTATGTCTAAATTGACCGGACTATGGATTTGTAAATCTATTTTAATACGTAAATCTATTTTAATACATAAATCTCTTTGTGGTCTTTGTGCTACACTTAAGTATAAGCAACTTCCTCAAGATTCATTAAAATAAGACATCTATACGCTTACCGTATCAGGTGGTTATTTTCCTAACCAAACATTCATATGTGTTATTAGAATATTACAGGCCACCGTTGCTATGATATTAATTGCGTAAAAGGATTACTGTATAGATTATTTAGATACATATAGTAATAAATCGTAGCAAAATTGAAAAAGTAGAGTTATATGTATACATATATCTAGTATTAACATCAAGTGTATTTAAACATACAGCGCAAAGTCGAACCATAGTAAAATAAGAATAGTAGGTTAGCTAAGGCTGCTCGGCGAGTTAATTGAGTACTCTTGCGTTGACGCACGGGTTGTCACTTGTCTACACCGCGGCGCCGGCTTTGTCGGCGCGCGCGCTTTTTCGCCGCTTTTTTAAGTGATCGCGCTGAATACTACACAATTTAAGCTTGCATATATTTTTCTTTCAAATACATACTGACTACCTAAGCGTTAGATAACTATCTAAATGCCCTTTATAACGAGAAAAATGTAACAAGTTTAATTTACTGCCGTTTAACACATTGTATAATATTAATAACGTTTATTACAAAACTGAATGTACATAAACAATTCGAGTGGGCGAGCAGTGTAGTACCTACGTGAATGCTCGCGATCAGACGCGCGGCGCATCCCGTACTGAAGCCGCGCCCGCCGCGCTCGTCTATGAGATTGTGTGCGTGAAAAGTGCGTGCGTACACGGCGCCGCACTATGGAAAATGGTAGAACAAGCGCATATCAAAAATGCTTTTTACGAATATCATAATTTGGCTAATATGGCTATTTTATTAGGTTCTCTAATAGTCAAATTACAATATTCATTAGGATTTATTACTTAATACGCGAAATTATTTTTTTTTTCATAGATAGAAATACATAGAAGACAGAAGTGCCAAACTCAAGTCTTTGCGTATACATGTTTCAATACCATATTGTGAAAAAATTCTTGGTTCAGATATGCAGTATAATACATTTTTAGAAAGGTTATTTTATTCGTTTTGCGATACAGCTTAATGATTTGAAAAGTAGAGAAAAATATTTCAGTAATTACTTAAAAAGTAACATACTGTTACGAGCTGGGGTTCGACGATAAATTATAGCTCACTATGCCACTTAAACTGAACTTTATTTATACACAAACACTACACACACTTATTTCACACTTTTCCACTTCACTAATAAGGACACACTATTCACACCACTAGTACAACACTAAACACTTCTTAAACGTGTTCGTCTCGAACATCGTTGGACCCATGGTAACGAGCCAACCGGTCCACATGAACAATCTTCGGTGCATCTCGCGACCCCTTCTGGATTCGATAGGTGACGTCGTTCATCCTGGTAATTATGCGATATGGCCCGTCCCATCTGGCTTGTAACTTAGGCGATTTTCCTTTGCTTCGTACTGGGTTATGAAGCCACACCAATGACCCCTCATCGAAGCCCTTGTTGTTCGCCCTCCGGTCGCAGCGAGTCCTCATCCTCCCAGACATCCGCCGTCCCGACCCCCATGGAGCTCCTATATTGCACACCTTGACTGCACCTCTGCTACGAGTATGTGGCCCCTTCACAGCCGCACAACTTGTGCATTTGCGGCACCAATCCTCGACTTCATTCCGACAGTGGAGCCAATAAAACCGCTCTCGGACCTTAGTAAGTGTCTTCTTAACACCCATGTGACCTCCCGAAGCACTATTGTGATAGAGCCGCAGTACTTCCGGCACCTTAATCTTGGGCACTACCATTTGCAGATGGTATTGGTTACCTCGAGCGTTTTCCCATTTGCGGCACAGAACTCCATCCTGGACAACCAAGCTTTCCCATTGTGCCCAATAACCTTTGGTGACAGGGCTCCTTGCCGCGATATCACTCCATTTGGGCCTAGGAGCGCCTGATTTCTTCCATTCGAGAATCACCTGTACGTCCTTGTCTTCTTGCTGAGCATTCTGCAAAGCTTCTTTCCATCCGTCGCTCAGATCCGTCCTCAACATTCTCACTAGCGCTGCTTCGCTTCCTGTCTTGCACAGTATTTGCGTTGGTCGGGGTAAGCCCTACCTGTCGGAGCATCTGCGCTACGTTGCTCTTGCCGCCAGACAGGTACGTCAGGTGACCCCTTTGGTGGAGACAGGGTACCAACGTGCCGCTTACGCTTTGGGCAGCTCAAGCGGATATGGCCTCTTTCCCCGCAGTTGTAGCACCGTGGTGAAGAAACAACTTCCCTGATACGGTAAGTTCAATCCTCGTGACGCGCTGCTTCCACCTCCAGAGCGTAGGCTAAGGCTTCCTTGACGGCCTTGTAGTGCCTAAGTCTTACCGCTGCTCTAACCTCCAGGTCACGGATTCCATCGGTAAATACCTGGACGAGGTTCTCATCTATCAGCGCCGGCAACGACTGGTATGCCTTCCTGACCAGCCTTTCCACCTCCAGAGCCCACTGCTGCAGAGTTTCTCCGGTGCGTTGTATCCTGTCCTTCAGCTGAGCACGATACACATGTTCGAGGTGCGCGTCTCCGTACCTCGCCTCCAACGCCTCCAGAAGCTTCTCGTAGGTCACGTCTTGCCCGAGTGCCTCTAACACCGTCAAGGCCTGATCACGAAGGCCCAAGGTTAGGGCGGTGAAGGCCTGTTCTTTGTCCCACCCATTCGCTCGCATTACGGCCTCAAACTGAACCTTGTATGCAACCCACGATGACGAGCCATCAAAGGGTGGAACCTTAAACCAACGAGGCGAGGGCGCCACAGCTGCAGGTGTAACGTCGTTGGTCTCAAGCCCACGCAATTTCTTCTCCAATCTGGCAATACGGGTCTCGAGCCGGTCGTGTACACGCTTCTCAATATCGCTGATACGGGCCTCGTGCTGCTGGAGTTCCTCCTTGACCACCTTCAGGTCCTTCCCTACAGCGGCGCTGAGGTCTTTCATCACCACCAGCTGTTCCTCCAAACGGCGGGCCTGCTCCTCCTTGTCGCGCTGCAGCTGTTCCTCTAGGCGGCGCGCGTGCTCCTCTTGACGGCGAGCCTGCTCCTGTTGGCGGCGGTCCTGCTCCTCTTGACGGCGGGCCTGCTCCTGTTGACGGCGGTCCTGCTCCTCTTGACGGCGGGCCTGCTCCTCCTTGTCGCGCTGTCGCTGTTCTTCCATGCGGCGCGCATGCTCCTCTTGACGGCGGGCCTGCTCCTGCATGAACGCCATCAGAGCCGCGATGTCGGGCACCGCCATGGAGTGTGCGCTTGCAGGCTCCACTGCAGCCGCGGAGTCGCCTGATCCACCAGACGATGGAGAAGGAACGTCTCCGAAGCGTCTCTGGTCCAGGTCTTGCTGGTGCTGGTTCCTGGTACGCACACCTTCAGTTTCTTCCTTCGGCATAATCGGCATAATTTATCCCTTCCTTCTGACACCAATTTGTTACGAGCTGGGGTTCGACGATAAATTATAGCTCACTATGCCACTTAAACTGAACTTTATTTATACACAAACACTACACACACTTATTTCACACTTTTCCACTTCACTAATAAGAACACACTATTCACACCACTAGTACAACACTAAACACTTCCGAATTACTTTCTTCGCTTGATGTTGATCGCTTTCCGTATTCAATTGAACTGTGTCCGGTCCGTTCGCTCCCGCTCTATTTATACTGGCCGGATAACATCACTAGCGTATTCTAGATATTTCCACAAAACTGTCGAATAATCGCGAACAGTCCGATGCTCGATACAGCAATCGCCATCTAGTACAGAGTAGCTGAATTACCTTTAAACCACCGATACATTCAATCTCTTCTAGTACCCCCATTCTCCGATAGATGGCGTAACAATACCTTATTTTTCACTTATATTTTTTTTCGTCGAATGTTTTCAGTGTTACCCACGTTTGCCCAAGCGCTACTTTTTGTGTTGACTAGTAGTCTAACTATTCATAAATATAATGCAAAAAAAATCAGCTGCGGATATTCGCGGTTTTAGAAGATTTGAGAAAAAAACTGATAAAAGTCAGAACCCGAAAATTGGTTTCTATTGCGGTTTACCACTGACACCATTCACAAGAATAATATGGAACTTGGCAAAATCCGGTACCTTAATCTGTTCGTTTTTGTAGACCCATTTCTATTGAGTTTTGTAAGGAAGCTCCAGAAAAAACCAAGGCAGTTGTCGATGATATTAAAAACAAATTAGGGCTGCACAAGCATCACTTATAAACAAAGATGGTGCTGTAGTAAATGTGAAGCATGAACTATTTCTAACGATGATCGATGGAAAGGTGGCTTAGGTCCTTACAGATACTCCATCTGGTTCCACATGCACGATATGTGGGGCTACTCCACGGCTAATGAATGACCTATCGAAAGTAACTGCCAGACCTGAAAACGAAAACGCCTACCAATACGGATTGTCTACCTCACACGCCTGGATTCGCTGCATGGAAATGATATTGCATATTTCCTATAATCTTTCATTTAAGACTTGGTCTGCTTCAACTGAGGAAAATAAGAGATTAAAAAAAGAAATAGAACTTGTTCATAAACGTTTCAGGGAGGAGTTGGGATTAATTGTCGACAAACCTCGGCAAGTTAGCGGGAATACGAACTATGGCAATACAGCACGAAGATTCTCCTATAATAGCACTTGCTCATCGAAAGTAACAGGTGTAGATGAGGCATCGATTAAACGCCTATATATTATCTTGCAAGTTCTTTCTTCTAAAATGATGATCGACCCTGAAAAATTTGGGGAATATGTAATAGAAACTGCAAGAATCTATGTAAGTAATTATGATTGGTATTATATGCCATCCTTTGTTCATAAAATACTCATACACGGGGAAAACGTTATCAAACATTTTGCGGTGCTTCCTATTGGACAGCTATCGTAAGACGCACAAGCGTCTCGCAACAAAGACTACAGAAACATACGATTTCAGTATGCCAGAAAATGTTCCCGATCTGCTACAAATGAAGATGTCTTTAAAACGCTTTTGTACACGTCAGATCCATATATAACAAGTTTGAGAAAACCGTACGTAAGAAATGTGAAAGAACTTGAAGAAGAGGCACTAAGTCTTTTAAACGTGGCACCTGAAAGTGAACCCACATTTACTGACCCTGATCCTGAAGTGGTATAAGTTAAAAATAATATTTATATTTAGTTATTTCTTATATTTGTACCTAGCTACATCATTTCCTAAAGCCAGAGTATAGGATATACCTATTAGTAATATGATTTTAATTTAGTAAATTGTTTTCATATACATACAGGGTGTAAAAGGACCCTTAACGAAAATTTAAATCCCATGTTGTACCAATCCCTATGATAATTTTTTACTTCAGCACCATACCTGGGAAATTACTGATTCAGGAGATATTGAGGCTCAAAGTTTGTATGGATTTTTTCTAATTAGGTACAAAATCGATGCATTTACCCCGGCAATATGTTCTTTAAATGCCTTATAACCCCATGGATAAGTAGGTATTTCGAGCATTGCCCACGCGCGCTTTTAATTGCGATTTAAAAAATGTGAAAACTCAAAAGGTAAGTTCGTTTCCCAGGTATTATTTTTGGTTAGTATGACTTGGCATCATGTCCACGACGAGTAGACTTCGGCTTGGTGATGGGTCTTGTGACACCCTGTATATTTTGTTTGCCTGCCTCATTGGTCTCGCGGCAAAAATGTGCGCGTGGGACTGGGAGGTCTCGGGTTCGATTCCCGGGTCGTGCAAAGTGTTATTGGGTTTTTCCATTAGGAAATTCTCAGTAGCAGCACGAAGTCTGGTAATGTGCCCGGTACGGCAATGGGCTCGCCCCCTATTACGTGGGACCTAAAAATTCATGGCGAAATGTGGGTATAATATTACACTTCTGCCTACCCCTTCGGGGATACAGGCGTGAGTCTATAAAAAAAAATTGTTTGCTTTACTTGTTGTAATTACCCATGGTTTAATCTTTTTAGTCATTATAAACTTGTATTCCACTTGAAATAAATTTTTAACCATTTTTTCGTGATTTTTTCCCATTTCTTTCATTCTATGCAAAAAAACATACATAGATATACAAGAAAACACTATAAACTACACATCATTCGAATTTCCTAACCTTATTGCATATTTGTGCCAAATTTCATCACGATACGACCAAAATTCATGAAATTACAGATTTTTGATCCGATACTGACCAATATTTTCCATAGTGCGCCGACGACTCACGCGTACATTCAAACCGGCGGCAGCCGATTTGTATGAAGCTATCCTACTATTCGTTTTATACTATGGTCGAACTAAACAGCTACAGAGCGATTTTCATACTTATTTCCTACACAATAAGAACGGTACAAAGGTTATCTAACTTGACGTGTAACTGTGAGTGTGTAATGTATTATCAACATAACACCAAAACAACCGCTTTTGCACCAAGATTGGTACTTGTTTTCAACATTAATTACGCAGCAATTACCTCGGCTTACTTCAAAGCAACAATGCCACTGGAAGTACACTGAAGCTCGTAAAATAATCTGGAGAACAGTTAGTGAGTCAACAGGCTGCATTGTTAAACATGTTTTATGTCCGTTATAAATTCACCATACATTGTATCAATATTCTGACTATATTTATAACCGATTGAATTCAAACTTAACTCGACCCAGATACGAAACTCAAAAGGCAGTTTATGAATGCATTACTATCCATTCCGATAGTGAAAATCTCGATATACGTGACATATAAAACTATTGTAATGCTCGTATATGTCTATTGTGCTGTAGATGTAGGGAAAACAACTCTGTTGCATAGTAAACAATATAACTTATTGTATAATCATAATTCAACGGCACAAACACTGTCAAAGTAATGAGAGATTAATGATCATAACAGATTCAATTACCAGAAAAAAGAGTTGTTGGAATAGCTCACCGAAAAAAGAAAGAACTTGCCGATTTATGTTAGATTGCTTTCATTTGTACGTATTTTCAAGTCAATTCTGAAGTCTCGGTAACAATGTCGATTTCAAAAGCTAAGGTTAACCAGTACAACAGTGATTATAGTTCTATACGCACAGGCAAATGAGGGATATTTTGAGATTTGCTATATTTTGCTAGTATTGCTGTTAAGTAAACTATTTTTTATATGTGATTGATAAAAATGAAACGTTTTCTCTTCCGTGTGTATAGAACGGACGGTGCCGTTGCGCGTGTATCAACGAGTGCGGAGAAGCCTACATGCGGTACTTACAGAGCACCTCAGCATCAAGCCGCGAAGCTACCGCCAGATCCACCAGGTAAGGGTTTATTTTTTATTCCTGTAGTCTTCAGCTTAAGATTTCTTTAATTCTGAAAAAACATCAATTTATAGCAACAGATTTTTTTAGGACGCCTTCGTTTTTTTTGTTATTAGTAAATTATGGGGCCTGCAATTGAACCATTAATTCACAGGGGCCTGTGTATCGTATTGTTCTCAGCTCACGGCTCGGTTCAGGCTCAGGTTTCAGTGCCTTGAGAATATCACAGTGTTACGCTGTTTGAGTCCTTGTAAGTGCGCATGGATGTGTAGCTCGACTTATAAGGCGCGAGATGCGGCTCAGGATTTGAACGAAGGATTTTTTTATCAGTCAGCAGCAATTCTCAGAACACTTTCAAGTAAACATACGACTATAGTTTTTATGTGTTTACATAATAGAAATATTAACCTTAACGTTTACGTTAAGAACATGAGTAAAAATCTCATACAATTTGGAAAATTACGTAACTCAAAGTAGTGTTTTAAATTGTTTTGCATTATACTATAGTTGAGTCTGCTGACCTTAGTTAAGAATAAGCTTAAACATAAAATTTCTATTATACAAAAATAATATTTCTTGACAAATAGTTTTAATGTAGGTTAGAACTAAGCGTTTTATTTAATTCACTTTTATCCTCAAATTGTTAAGACTAAATAGTTTATAAATTGGATTGTGCTCGGTGGCTTTCGTTCGTAGTCTTTTTTTAATGCGCAGATGTTTAAAAGCTATTATCATTAGAGTGATGTTAAAAACTTTTATATTATTATAGCACTTGGATATTTCTTTTGGACGTTTCAATCATGATTAATGTAAATATAAGTTCAGTCACGTCAGTCCATCGGTGATTTAACTCTAAGACATATTAGTACTAATGAGTAAAGATAAAAAGTGACATAGTTCTGATAATGCTTGGAAGGCAGAAAAACAAATCTTTCAAATATAAATTTGTTAACATCACAGACCAATTACATAATTTTGTTATCATTTTATACCTATCATAAGATGGAATTCTATTTATTGAATTCAACAGGTGATATACCTAATTAATTTTCCATACCGTTTTATTTTTCAGTCCGATTAAGATAAAATTCAGCTTATACCTTGTACCTACCTATGTTAATATTAAATATGTAACTTATTTATACATCTCCTTAAATACGTAAGTCCTTAAGTAGTACTCTCCTTAATATATATTTATTTATCAAAACTTAAAAGCACCGATTAAAACTTAGTACCTATGTCTTTATAGTCTGAAAACCTTTTACAGGCTTTTAGAAGTCACCCGTAACAATTTAATGTATAGCCAATTACACAAAGTTCAATTTGAGAGTTAAGTTGTATATCATGCTGGTTATAGATAAAAAGCACTAAATAAAACGCAATCAAAGTTGTCATAACTTTGAGACTTGGTAAGTTACATTTGCATTCATAAAGCAGCTAACCCGATCCGAGCAATCCGCAAATTCACCTCTATATCTTTTTAGCTTGTATAATAGGTATATACCTATTGTTTTTGAGCTATCTTTAGTAAACTGTTACACATCTTTTGTGAAATTTGTCCTTAGATTTTATCAAAAATAATGTGACAAGATTGACAAACTCAACTTACCGCCAAATTCAATATTCGATCAGGTAGATTGAATACATAATATCGAATTTGACGATTTTATTGATTTTTTGTTAGATTCATTTTTGACATAATCTTGAAATCCATGAATAGATCGAATATCGAAACTGGCCGTTAGTCTAGCGTTTAAGTTCTGACTCCCATGCTACTTCTTATTTGTTTACGACTTTCGAAACGGTTTTACGTACGCAAGACTTGACGAGAGTCAATTGTCTCAAAACTCGTATTTTCTTCTATAATGGATAAAGTATATTATATAATTATGCTTCTATGGTCATTGCAATCCTGGGCAACACAGGTGAACACAGTGTGGAAATACATACAGTAAAGTCCTTTCATTTCTTCTTTACAAAGCAATTTGAGCTGACAAGAATATGTTATATAATGAAAATTTATATTTCTCTCACGTATAATAACTTCCTGGAAATTGTGGATTATTATTACATGGAAAATATTTGTTCAGTTATTTTAACTGCCGTCCTTTAACTTGAACCCCGTTAACCCTCAAATGGTCGATTTTGAGTTTTGAATGCAAAGTATTACAGTTTTAAATTCTTTATCTTTCTGTCTAAGAACCATATCTCTATCCCTTACGGTTAAAGAGATATTAAAACATGATTTACCGTTAAATGACAAAGTATGCAACAAATGTTTGACTAAAAAGTGACTATACCACGCTTCTTAGCTTAATGCCCGTTTAAGTAGGTACCTTAGTTTCGAAATTCTCCTAATATTTTTTAATTTTCTTATAAGCTTAAACTACGTTAATTGAATATTCTTGACTACAGATACACTAAGAGCGTATAACTTGTTTATAGTTAAGCATCAATTTTGATAAAACAGGAATAAAAACAATGCTAAGAACTATTTATGATGAAAACCTTATCTTAATTCTGGTTAGACGACCATAACGGTATTTTTTCAAAGTAATCAATATTGCGATTTGCTCAAAACAATTCGTAAAAAAAGCCTTATTTACTTCTTACATGGAATTTGTTCAAAAATATTAGTCATTCTTAACTTTATAACGGCAAGCCCACGGTCCCTAACTAGAAACACGTTATCCGTTTCTCGCACTTCATTCATTCCGGAAGTGTGCGGGGATGCCATATGCGCACGAGGATGGGATATGCGCGCAGGGAGGTTTGCCATTCCGCTCGGAGAGCTTATAGCGTGCAACCGTGCATCATCGCATCGTGTTCCCGCAAAAACTCAAATATGTCGGGGAACATTAAGAGGTAGAATTTGTTTTTTTTTGTGTAATAATTAACATTATCTTCCATAATATCTCCACCGAGTTTGAGGAAAGAATAGCAGACCAACGAATTAGTCATATTTGTAAAACTATTGTGACTGTCTAGTT
The DNA here is from genome assembly GCA_944739405.2 of Euclidia mi. NCBI lineage: Eukaryota > Metazoa > Arthropoda > Insecta > Lepidoptera > Erebidae > Euclidia > Euclidia mi. The sequence continues at coordinate 89,472,780 of OX123182.2, read as the reverse complement.
GGTTTGCTATTATCCCTCAGGCTAGACGAAGTGACTACCCTTGATGGGCAGGAATTGGATGAGACTAGCTTTGGATCCACCTTTACAGTCAGTCAACCGAAAGGTGGCGGTCAAACCACCCAAAGTACGGCAAATGTAAAAGGCAAGATACTATATAGACAGCAGCATTTAAAGCAGCAAGTATCAAAGACTTCCGCCACTACGATCGCCAATCCGTCTGCCAAGCGTGGCGATCAAAGCAAAATCTCCCAAAAATGAGCCACACACAAAAAAAAACGGCCTCTACTCCCCAGCGGCACCGCTATTTCTTACTCAGATAGCGGTAATGGTAACGGCGGGGCAAGGGGTCCGATAAATCTCCGGCAGAGATTCGTCGCAATATTCATTGAAGATCATACAGGTATACGCTCCGACCTCATCACACTTCGATGAGGATGTAGAAGCTTTGTATGAGGACATATCTCGGGCTATACATAGCTTTAAAACCCATTTTAACGCGAAGACTTTAACGCGAAACTAGGCAAAAGAGCGGTGATGAGCTGAGGGTGGAGCAATTTGGATATGGACACCGGAACTCGCGGGGCCACTTGCTGGCTTACTTCATGGAGAAGGAAGGACTCTTTATGATGACTTCCTTTTTCAAAAAGCAAAAATGCCGCAAGTGGACCTGGATAAGTCCAGATGGTGCCACCAGAAATGAGATCGATTTCATCATGTCAATGAAGAGGTTAATATTTAATGATGTCTCTGTGATCAGTAAATAAAGCGGGCCGCGGTCACCGAATGGTAAGAGGCACATTGAATTTAAGTCCCAGCCTCAAACGGTCGAGATTGATGAAGTCTACGCTCCTACCAGCGCAAGTTCAAATCTAAAACCCCGAGAGCTTTCAGCTTGAACTGCGAAAGTGCTTCGAATGCCTGGGAGAATGCGTAGATGTGTACGTCTTTAGTGACAGGTTAGTGAATGCTGTCCATACAACGGGCTTAAAGTTCTTTAAGCCTATGACGATTAAAAGAGCCCATAAAATGTCTGGTCCGATCCTCCAGCTTATACAGAAAAAGCGTAAGATGATTCTGCATGCCTCCAACGATATGCCAAAGTATCAGCGGCTCAATAGGCAGATCTCTCAGTCTCTGACTCGCGATCGCCGCCAATACAACACTAAGTGTGTTCAAGAGGCAGTCGAGCAGATTACGGTTTCAAAGTGTTCAAAAGAGATCTATCTATCAGGCTGATCAGCTGACAAGGCTGAAGACGAATGGTGACAGAATTATCTCGTCCAGCCCTCAGCTCTTGGAAGAGATTGAACTGTTCTTTGAACAGCTATACACGACTACACGACCACCTGTTACTACTCCAGTCACTGACCCTAGAGCTGGATTGACCCGACACACCCGATACCGAAGATATCTCAGACATGACTCCCCCACAGCATGCACGGGATTAGTGTGGCCCTAAATCAACTCAAAACCAACAAAGCACCGGGTGATGATGAAATTACGTCAGAGCTTTTGATAGCTGTCGGCGCACCTGCCGTAGAAAAACTTTGAAAGCTATTAAATTCTGTCATACTCGAGGGCAAAACGCCACAGCCATGGCACAGGAGTGATGTGGTGGTGCTTTTCGTCAAGAAAGGCGATAAAACCCTTTTGAAGAACTACAGACCCATCTCACTCCTGAGTAACGTCTATAAGTTGTTTTCAGGGGTCGTCACAAATCATCTCGAGACCAAGCTAGACGACTTCCAGCCTCCCGAACAAGCGGGTTTCCTTAAAGGCTATAGTATTATAAACCACATACTTGCGCTGCGGCGGGTTAAGTCTGAGGAGTATAACCAGCCCCTATACTTGGCGTTTGTGGACTATGGGCAAGCCTTCGATTCGACCGAAACTTGGGCGATACTGCAGTCTCGCCATCTGTGCCATCGACGATTATCGATACGTCAAAGTGTTTGTTCGGAAACTCCACCATGCCAGTCCGCCTCCAGGACCGGAGTTTAAAATCTATTCAACTATAGCGAGGGGTGAGGCAGGAAGATGTTATATTTCCGAAACGTTCGCCGCTGCGCTGGAAGACGTGGACTGTGAAGGACTCGGCATCAATTAAACGGCGAGTACGTACACCTTCTATTTGCTGATTATATCGTTGTCATGGCTGAGACCATAGATGACCCCAGCACAATGCTCGATGAGAGTAGAGTCCTCCGTAGAGTCTCCCAACAAGTAGATCTTAAGATAAATATGGACAAGACGAAAATCACGTCTGACTTCCATGTCGTACCTGCTCCTATTCAGGTTGGAAAACTCTATACTCGAAGTTGTCGACAAGTACGTATAACTGGGAAAATAATCCAATTAGGTAGGTCCAACTTCGAGAAAGAGGTCATTCGTCGAATCTAATACGGTTGGGCGGCATTCGGGAAGTCACGGCATATCTTCACGTCTGATATCCCGCAGTGTCTCAAGAAGAAAGTCCTTGACCAGTGTATGTTGCAAGTAATGATCTATAGAGCCGAAACGTGGTTACTTACTATGGGCCTTGTCTAGAATTACCGTAGCCAGGCAGGAAGGTGTATCAGAAGTGCGCAGTGGAAGATGTAATACATCTACCTGACCACGATAGACAATGATCCAGACACAATGCACTGCGTTGCGCAGCGATGAATTGAAATCAATCAATATCAATATTGTGTTTCACTTACCCGCTATCCTTGCTGATGTCAGGCTTGAGCTAAATTAGACACATTCATACAAGTATATTGGCCAAAATAAATGAATGAAGTATCTTATACTTAGCTATTAAGCTTCAAACGCGACGTTTTCAGGACACGTTGGCACGTGGAAGTCGATACCAGATTCACAGTTTTCACAAATGTCAATCAATAGTTCACAATCAATTTACCGTTGCCAGCACTAGATCAGGCGGCGTTCAAAGCGGTTTACTCAATTTTATTCAATTTGCGTTAATTCAAAAGGCGATATTTTACGTACGAGACGACAACGTGGTAATTTTTCAACGGGAAGCGAACGGAAGTGACAGTTCAGTGTGACCATTGTCAGAAATTTTCAATAGACTAAACAAAATGTTACTCAATCGATCTAATCGATTTGACTTATAATAAAAACTAATTCTATTTCAAACATCCACCCGCCCCGGACCGGCCTACCGGTCCGCTAATCGGTTGGTAGACGTGACAATGTTGCAACCGCTCTCCTCAGAATCGAACCGTCCACCAAGACCTCAGCAAATCGGGGAACTCCATCAGCCCCAGTTACCAAATGAAGGATGCGCCCCCTGCGCCATCTGAGTGGCGGAAGGTTAGCCTCCTTGATCAAAACGAGGTCACCAATCTTGGGTGGATCGGTCTTGTCGGTCCACTTAACGCGTTGCTGGAGTATGTGCAAATATTCCAAGTTCCAGCGTTTCCAAAAGCTCTGAGTAATCTGGCGTACCAATTCAAAACGCGAGAGACGACCAGGTCTCGTATCAATATAGGGGTACTCAGGCAAGGCGACAAGTGGGCGACCAATCAAAAAATGGCCCGGCGTAAGGGCCTCCAAATCATTCGGATCTGAGGAGATCGGGCACAATGGCCGAGAGTTCAAAACGGCCTCAATCTTACAAAACACAGTTGCGAGTTCCTCAAATGTAAGAACAGACTCACCGATTGTCCTGCGCAAGTGTGTTTTGGCCGATTTTACGGCGGCCTCAAATATACCACCCCAGTGTGGACAATTTGGTGGGGAAAACAACCAATTTATCCCACGTCGGGCAAGCCTATCACCTATATCAGCTTTGTTGGTTTCAAGGAAATTAACAACATCATTCAAATAATTATAGGTGCCCTTGAAGTTAGTGCCGCAGTCAGAACGGATCAAGGAAGGCATCCCTCTGCGGGATACAAATCTGTCAAATGTGGCTACAAACGCCTCGGTCGTAAGCGAGGAGACCAGTTCTAAGTGTACGGCCTTTGTGGAGAGACAAACAAAAACACACAAGTAGGCCTTAACAGTCTTGCTGTTTCGAAGTGTCGACGTTTTCACCAAAAAGGGACCTGCGAAGTCCGTGCCAACACCGTCAAACGTCCTGCTCTCAGTTACGCGATCTGCCGGTAAGTCTCCCATCAAGGGCTGCATGGTAGAAGCCTTGAGCTTATAGCAAGGGATGCAGCGAAAGACTACACTCCGAATAATTCTTCGGGCAGACAAAATCCAAAATTCGCGTTGCAAAATAGCCAACAAAGCATTACAACCAGCATGCGAGTTCTTAAGGTGACGGTCAGTTACCAACAAGCGTACCAAATGACCGTCCTTAGGTAACAAAAGGGGGTAACGAGCCCCGTAAGGGAGGTTGGCGTTCTTGAGACGCCCTCCAACGCGCAACAGACCCGTATCGTCCAAAAAGGGGTTCAATTTAGAGACAGCTCCCGACAATTTCGATCTCCCTGATTTAAGGATAGCAATCTCCTTTTCGAAATGCGCCAATTGCACAGAACGAACCCAAAAGGTGAGGGACTCCTGTCGTTCCTGTGGTGAGAGAAACGGTGTCAGTCGTTTCTGTTGTGGGTGCCTAAAATTAAAAACAAAACGCTTTATCCAAGCAGTGACACCTAACAACTTGTCGAGGGAGCTGTAACGATTCAACAAAAAATCGGGGTCGAAGGCGCATTCCACCTTCTCAAGAGCGAGTGTTCGTAGACCCGGCAAATTAGAAGTATTCAAAACTGGCGTTCGAGGCCAATCAATTTCTGGTCGACTCAACCATTCCGGACCCCACCACAGCGAATGACCTATCAAACTAGGCGTCAAGCATCCGCGCGAGGCACAATCAGCCGGGTTGAGCTCACCTGGCACGTGTCTCCAAACAAGTTTGACTTCGGATTTCTGGATTTGGGAAACGCGATTAGCGACAAATACCTCCAAGGTGTGAACAGAAGCCTTCAACCAACAAAGAACAATTTGGCTGTCCGTCCAGGCGTAGGTCCCATTAATACAAATGCTTTTACCCAAAGTGTTAGACACGTGGTTCAATAAGCGTACAAGTAGGGCTGCTCCCGAGAGCTCCAATTTTGGAATGGTCAGAGATGTCCGAAGGGGTGCCACCTTGCTCTTTGCCATGATCAGGGAAACCCTCACCTGACCTGAGGCACTAACTGTGCGCAAGTACACCACGGCGGCGTGACCACGTTCCGAGGCGTCACAAAACCCGTGAAGGGTGGCCTTGTACTTCCCGGGAGGAAGGATGGGACGAGGCAAGGAGATCTCATTGACGGCAGGAAGTGAGGATACAAAAGAGGTCCATTCCTCAACAAGAGTGCCGTGTAGAGGTTCGTCCCAGGTCAATCCTGCTGTCCAAAGCTTCTGCAAGAAGCATTTTGCCCAAAATATGATAGGACAAATCCAACCGTTCGGATCAAAGGTTCTGGCGACAGTAGACAACACAAGACGTTTAGTCCAAGAACAAGGCAGTTTCAAGTCTACGTTATACGTAAAGATGTCTTGGACTGGTCTGTACTGAACGCCGAGAACAGCCATCATGGCGGGGTTGTCAACAATCTCAAACAAATGTGGATCTTGCTGATGATCCTCTGGCATGCCTTCCAAAAGCGCTGGTGAGTTGGAAATCCATTTGCGCAACTCATAACCAGCGGAGGCCAAAATACCTATCAATTCGTCCCGCAGGAGGATCGCCTCGTCCGCTGTGGAGGCGCCCGAGCAAATGTCATCGACGTAAATATCGTCTTTCAAGATGGCGGAGGCTCTTGGGAAACGTAGGCCTTCGCGGTCTGCGAGCTCCCAAAGAGAACGTATTGCCAAGTAGGGGCTTGACCTTAACCCGTACGTATTAGTATTGAGCTCGTAGACGACCATGGGATCGCGAGGAGACTCTCTCCAAAGGATCAGCTGGAAGCGACGGTCATCAGGGTGGATAATAGTCTGCCTGAACATCATTTTTATGTCGGCCACAAAGACAACCTGATGTCGTCGGAAGCTGGTGATGACGTCACAAAGGTCCTTGACCAACTTCGGACCAGAATGCAAGCACTGGTTCAAGGATACGCCTGTTGAAGTCTGCGCAGAACCATCAAAAACTGTGCGCAGCTTGCCAGTCGATGGCTTCAATACCGCATGATGCGGGAGAAAGTAATGCTCCACCGAACGCCAATCCAAATTTGACACAGACATGTGTCCCAACTGTTCATATTCTCTCATGAACTCAATGTACTTCTGTCTGAGCTCCGGATCACGACCCATGCGGCGCTCCATGGCCAACAACCTCTTTTCGGCTAAAGGTCGTGACTCACCAAGCGGAGGCCGAACAGACAGGAAGGGTAGCCTCGTAATAATCCGACCAGAACGGAGTCGACCAGTGTTGTTCTGGAAGAACAGCTCGCACTCCTCATGTTCTGGATTCAAACGGGCAACTTGAGGGGGCTCCTCTACTTCCCAAAACCTCTGAACCGCATCAGAGAGAGCAGAGCCTACAGCCAACAAATTATCAAGTTCAGGTGGAGGGGGGTCCCTAGGTACAGGGCCCATCAAAGCAAATCCAAATATGGTCGGGATGGCAGTCAAACCATTTGGCACCAAGATCCGTTTCCCACCAATCAAAATTCCACCGAGGACATCAGAGCCAATCAACAAGTCGATTTGTCCCGGTGTGTCAAATTTGGGGTCTGCCAGTTCCAATCCCGATGTCAAATTCACCACAGCAGCAGGTAGCTGTTTCTGTGGATGCATGCCCAAAATATTCTTCAGCACAATAGCCGAGGTTCTAATCCTCGGGTGTGAAGATTCAACAGGGCCAAACAAAACCTTAACTTGCCCTTCAACATTAGAGGCTACGTCCCCTATGCCCCGTATACAATTTGGAAAAGAACCCATATTTAAATTAACCTGCCCTACCAAATAAGTGGCAACAATGCAACCTTGTGAACCTGTGTCCAATATAGCACGGACAACAACAGAGGTCCCCGTGGGTCCCCAGACCCTAACAGCAACCGTTGGTAGGATAGCGGTCTCAATGGGGGAGGTTGGCGTTATAGGGCAGGAGTTAATTACCTATTGTTGCCTGGGCGGCGACCGTTGGCCAGGACCAGGCAAGTCAAAGCGAGGGTGCGGCTTGAAGTCCTCAAAGGCGCGATGACTCGATCCGCGTGCAATCTGTGGGGGGTCATAGTGACGCACCCGCCCAAAACGAGGTGGGCGCGAGTCAAGGCGGGGACGCTCCGCCAAAGGAGGGGAATACCTGGGGCAGCAGTCATGGTGCTGGTGACGCTGAACAGCACATTCAGGTGCGCGAGAGAGAGGAGGCGTGCGCACGCTACGGTTCTCCAAGCGGGGTGAGTGGCGATCAATTGAGCGAGGCGACTCTTGGCTACGCGCCGGTGAGCCTCGGCTGCCACCTTCAAAACACCCGCCCGTGCGCGGCGTCGGCTGGTTGGACAAGCGGCCAACGTCTCTGGCATTCATGCAGAGAATGTCCAAATGCTGTCCTCCACAGTGAGGACAGGGGCGAGAGTTTGGGCAGTCTCGCTGGTAGTGGGACCCCAAGCAAGAGAAGCAAAGGCGGCGGGCATTCGCGATGCGCCTACGAGAGGCGACATGAAGGTCCAAGAATGCCCTACAACTGGCGGTTCTGTGCCCCGTGACCTTGCAGTAGGAGCACTCCGCTGGGCTCTGCGTGACCGCAAAGCGAGGAGGGCGCCGGTCAACATTGGCTCGGGTGTGAACGCGAGCCTGCTCCTTGACCTTGGGCGGCTGCGACTTAGCCGGCGTGTCACCACCGGAGTTGTCCAAGACCCGGCACTCATCCTCCAGGAACTTCTCCAGGTCAGCAAAGGGGGGCAGATGGGTCGCGCTATCCCCACCAAAGCGCTGTTCAAAACGCGACCTCAGGTCGGCAGGCAGCTTCTTCAGCACAATGTGCACCAATAGATAGGACCATTGGTCCACGGGCAGGTCAAGGCACTTAAGTGCGTTGATGGCCACCAATAGCGGGTTCAAAAGTTGGGTGCGCAACCCAGAGACCCGGGTGAGCGTCGGCAAACCCAAAATCTGCTCGATGTGCGTGTCGGCGAGGCCACGCTTATTATGGTACCTACGGGTAATTAGGTCCCGAGCCGTCTGGTACGCCTCGTCAGACACGGGCAGATGCTGGATGAGGCCCTTAGCCTCCCCATCCAGAACCGACATTAAGAATGCCAATTTTTGTGCTGGCCGAAGGTCAGCCCTGTCATTGACCAGGCTGTCGAACAAGGTAATGAAGCCCAGGTAGCTTCCTAGGCAGCCATCAAAATGGGGGAGGTCCAAAGTAGGGAGCCTACTCACCAGCCCCGGTGCTGACCTAGGAAGCTCCTGCTTCAGGCCGGGTTGCCCTTCCCTATCGGCAACTAGTTGTCTCGCAGTATTGGAGACAGCATCATACAGGTCTAAGACCTGGGCATAGTCTTCGCTGACCTTATTTCGCTGGTCAGCGGTGAAATCATTGATTGACACTTCAAGACAGCACGTGCTGAAAGTGCGGAATTGCTGTTCCACACTTGCCAGGCGATCGTCAATCCGCTCGTACCTCTGAAGTAAGGCTGGCGATCAGGCCGGTTCACTAAAGCATTGGCCGAGGCAAACCAGCGCAAATCTGATGCAATAGCACCAGCAGCCGCACGCAAGTCCTTGATAGCTGACATAATCAAAATTCAAAAGAGCCCGGACAAGCGCTAAATAAAATTAACAATCAAAACTTAATTTTTCTTAATTCTTTGAAACCAACAAAGTATTAGCCTGTTTACTGCAAGTGCAGGCAAGTGACAGGTATCTACTGTCCAACAAAATTAATAATTTGAAACAAACACAAAAGTTATCAAAGTTATAACAAATTAATAAAGTTGAAACTTCAACTTAATTAATTAATTATTTGCAACAGACAGACTAACTGTGTTATTTATGATATACAATAGGAAGTAAGCACAGAATATGTGTTATCTAACAATATTATCTTTATATAATAACAAAACAAAGTTTATTAATGTGACCCGCCCAAGTGGCAAGGTCAAGTTGGTTGTTATGTTTATGAATATATGCAATAAACTAAATTTACTAAATTTATTGATACATACAGCTGTTATGTATCCAAACAAACTGACTTATTAATGCAACAACAAATTTAAGTTAGATTTTTCAACAATACAAATCAACAATTACTGATTGAGGTTATGTGACAATGTGTTTCAAATTATCTAGGTCAACTTATACAATTAAATATTATGTATTTTAGTCAATAACTGACCTGACAAACACTACAATACTGTCTACAAGGTAATAAGATACAAGCTCATACCAATCTGAGTTTATACTCAGTAATGCAACAGCGGCTAAATTTCAACTACAGCTCTGCACCAAAATTATGTCTAGAATTACCGTAGCCAGGCAGGAAGGTGTATCAGAAGTGCGCAGTGGAAGATGTAATACATCTACCTGACCACGATAGACAATGATCCAGACACAATGCACTGCGTTGCGCAGCGATGAATTGAAATCAATCAATATCAATATTGTGTTTCACTTACCCGCTATCCTTGCTGATGTCAGGCTTGAGCTAAATTAGACACATTCATACAAGTATATTGGCCAAAATAAATGAATGAAGTATCTTATACTTAGCTATTAAGCTTCAAAGGCGACGTTTTCAGGACACGTTGGCACGTGGAAGTCGATACCAGATTCACAGTTTTCAAAAATGTCAATCAATAGTTCACAATCAATTTACCGTTGCCAGCACTAGATCAGGCGGCGTTCAAAGCGGTTTACTCAATTTTATTCAATTCGCGTTAATTCAAAAGGCGATATTTTACGTACGAGACGACAACGTGGTAATTTTTCAACGGGAAGCGAACGGAAGTGACAGTTCAGTGTGACCATTGTCAGAAATTTTCAATAGACTAAACAAAATGTTACTCAATCGATCTAATCGATTTGACTTATAATAAAAACTAATTCTATTTCAAACAGGCCTTATCCGGAAGGTCAGGGTCACTCAGAGGGCAATGGAAAGAGCTATGCTCGGTTTTTCCTTGCGAGATCGAATACGAAATTATGAGATCCGCAGGAGTACCAATGTCACCGACATAGCTCTCCGAATAGCCAGGCTAAAGTGGCAATGGGCAGGGCACATAGCTCGAAGAACCGATTGCCGTTGGGGCAGGAGGGTTCTGGAGAGGCGACCACGCACCTGACGACGCAGCAGGGCTAGGCCTCCCACAAGGTGGGCCTGGGATCTGGATAAAATTGCGGTAAGGGGTTGGATGCGGGCGGCTCGAAATAGTCTGTGTGGAGAGCCTTGGGGGAGACTTATGTGTTATGTTTCTAGGCTGACATAATGATGACTATGTGATTGAAAATATTGTTACTGTCTACTATACGCAAATATAATATATAAAATAGCCACTATGGAAATATTGGCTTAAAATATATTTTTATAGCTATTAATTGCGTAATAAGATTAGAAAAAAAACAAGACTGTGCATATACAATATTTTAGAAATTGCTGTATATTTTGATGATAAGTGAAATATATATGTTGATGATAAGATGTATTTAGTTAAAACTTTTAAATTTAATTGATTCAATTTTCATACTGCATTTTATTTAATTATCCAGTTTTTTATATGTGATGCTTAGCTATAAAGACGTTAGTAACAATTGAAGGGAGAAATACATGTTTTTAGCTTAGTAAGCAAGCATATATTTTTTCATAACTTTTTTATTTTTCGCTAAAACTTAGTTTAAAAGAGTCATAGGTGCCTTAGGCTCTTCTTACGTAAGGTACTTATGTATAAATATTAAGAAAGGTCTTAGCTACAAAAGAGTTAATGGACTTAGCACGTATATAGTTAAGCATTTTAGGGTAAATTTATTGAAAATTAGAAACCTGATAAATTTAAATAAAATGCTTAACTTTAAGATCTCTAAGTGTAGGTTAAAGAGGCTTTAGTGCAGCAATCAATGTCCAAAAAATGTGTATTGCTTAACTAAACCAAAAAATCCTGATTTTTATACATCATATTTTTTTTATATACATTTCTGATCAGGAAATATCCTAAATGACGCTGGCAAATATTTGTTTAAATAATATTCAACAATCACTGATTTATTTATAATAGTTTTCTAGATACAACGATTCCCGCGTTTTTTACGATTTTCTCCAAAATCACTTTTTGGGGTTAACGTGGTTTTAGTTAACGGACGGCAGTAAATATTCGTGTACCTACCTACTCTTGCACTACACGAAATGTCTTTGTAGGTGTCTCAATCACAGTGATACCGTGTAGTATGATTATATACAGGCTATTTGCTGAATGATAAGATCTTGTATATTCAATTAGATAGTCGTAATCACTCAGCGTACCGTGTTATACGAGCGGAATGTGTCTATTGATAAACAACGAGCTAAATGTGCCTATTCACACTGAATGCATCAATTGAACGATACTACGGTTATCTTCTTAATATATAAAATCGTTGCGTTACTGACTGACTGACAGACACGCTACAGCCGAAACTATTCGACGCAAAAAGCTGAAATTTAGCATGCATGTTCCTTGGGGACCGTAGGGGTGCACTAAGACGGGTTTTCCCGAAATTCCCACGGGATCGGACAAAACGGGAAATTCCAAAATATGTGCGTGCGAAGCTGCTGGCGTCGACTAGTAATTACATAAGTGTGTGTAATCTGTCTGTGCGAATTTCTCAATTACAATTTCAGGTTTGTACAGACGACTGTTGGACAAAGACCTCTCTTATTTAAAGTCGCAATAGTATTTTAAATCAATCGGAGGATTTGACGCTATCAGATGAGTTGGTATAGGATTTGATGTTGAGTTTTTCATCTCTACGCAAAGATATAATTTTTCGTGTTTTGCCGCGGAATGAAATAATAATAATAATATAATAATAATAATTATTGATCAACCCATTTACAATATTTGGCATAAGTTATCTTACAGTTAAACATTAGAGTATTAGCAGTATATCTATTTAGATATACTAGCTAGATAACTACTTAATTCAGGCAATGTTTGTGTATGTACAATGCTGGTGATTCCGTTGTGCATTACCAAATCAAATCTAGTCTAATATGCTATCCTATTATTTTAGATAAAACTAGAAAGTGACTTAACATCTGTCAATCGTAGTTACACAAAAATGTTCTACATTTATTGGAAAATAAAGTAAAGGAAAAGTAATTTAAGATAGCTAGACAAGAGATATCAACCAAACATGCGTTCCAAACTCAGCGGAATCGGTACAGAGTTTCGTTTGACATCTCTAGAAATCTCTATAAAATCATACTGCCTTTAATGGAATCATGTATTAGTCAAAGATAGCAATAGACTCACATCAGTTTAGAGGATCTAACAAGAAAAATAGGGCCAATGTTATTCTGATAAGTTGACATTAGATGCTTAAACTAGGTTTAGAGCCTGTAACATAAGCATCAGGAATTTACCCTGTCATTTTGTTACAAAGACCAATTTAATTTAAAAATGCTCCTATATAAATCTAATAAGTACATATACTTAACTTAAAAATATTTAATAGAATACTATGAAAATTATAGTGCAATGGGTTAACAATTATTTAGGTATTTATAATAGTAACAATAATTAATTATAGAAAACTTATTTTCCACATGCCATTTGTGTGTGTGTTAGGAGTTAAGTTCACGCTTTACTACAGGTATATGAGTATCTTGTTGTGTCAGGTAATACGATAATGCCTATATTATGCTTAATATAGGCATTATCGCACTACAGCAAGCAAATTTTCTGTTGCATCATTATCGAATGCATGAAGCCACTCATGAAGTGAAATTCTTAGATTATGCTTATTTAGTCTGTGTATCCTTAAACATTTATTGATTTTATTATATAAGAATTCACCTAGAAAGCATGCAAACCGATTTGTATAAAATGTATTAAAGAACGATTTAAAGATTTTATAGTCTCTGCGCCTAAATGTGTCAGAAGTGTGAAGTGTGTTACTATGATATCTTAGAAGAAGTCTTAAAATGAATAGCTGCCGTACTGTTAATACGTTACAATTCTGATAAAGATTTTTGGTCGGGTATCTATAGGGAAGGAAGCTGCTTACCTTAAGTATTGCTCTTTGGGCTCTTTCTACATTAAGCATGTGGGTCTTAGCCGCTCCTCCCCATGAGTCAATACAATATAGTAATAGAGATTCACATAGCGCTTTGTATATAGTTTTAATCAGCTTAGGTTCTCCTACATGTCGTATATATTTAAATATTGCTATGAGTTTACGCAAACGGGAAGTTAACACTGTAATATGTGACTCAAATGATAAATTACTATCTATTATTACGCCAAGATATTTTATTTCCTTGACTTCTTCTAGGTCTGTCGGTTTTATGTCTAACTGCATGGCTTGGACAAGCCATGCAGTTAGACATAAAACCGACAGACCAGTTACCTAATGTCAGACACCTGTCTGACATTAGGTAACTGTCACTAGGTCAGTGCGTTTTTCTTGTTCTTTAATTGGCACATTCCGTAGCTCAATTGTGGCCGGTCGTGTTTGCAATTTTAGGTCATGTAGTTGTTTTTCAAGGCTAGCAATTTTTTCTAAGTTTTCTTTTTTGGTTTTCTCTAGATCTTGTACCTTGTTTTTGATTTCTTCATAGCTATGACTAATAAATTCCATACTTTTCTCAATTTCGGCGTTAGATTTTTGAATTTGGAGGCACTGGGTTTTTAAATCGGAAACATCCCTTACTAGCAAGGCCAAAGTGGCGTCCTGGTCGGCTTTCCATGAGGAGAAACGGAGGTCTTGGTCAGCTTTCCAAGCCACGAGCATTTCCTTTATATAGTTTTTGAACATATCAAAATCTGTCATTGATTGTTGCGAGCTGTTATTGCTAGGTGAGTTTTCAGCATGCTGTTGGCGCTGCTGGCGTCTGCCGCGTGCGGTTACGTTTTGGCTTGATGTGCTGTTGTCTTGTGGTGTAATAATATCTTGGCTTGGCATTACTTTTCCCTGAGAGGATGTTTGCTTAGTTGCCATTGTTGGAGAACGGAATGTCTTTTTCATATTTTCTTAGTTTTGAGCAACTTTCTTCTCGTATTTAAAAAGCGCCTACAAAAAAAAAACTACACAGCAACTCACTTCTGCCTATTTTATATAAGCGCCTGCACAAAATTTTTAGCAATGTATTTTACAATGATTGCTATCACTATCTGTCAGTTTTTCTTACTTATTGAGGGTAATCGATTAATTATGTCTGATGAGAAACAAAGAACGATTTACGATTTAGCAGAAAATAACTAAAATTTTTTCGTCACTTACACTTTGTACGTGGTACACATACACTGGTAGAACTGTTTATACACTTTTATAACACTGACAGTCAATTTTCCACGTCAACTACTTTAATTTAACGGAGCAAATTTTTATACAACCGTTCGCAAGGATGTCATTTGCCAGTGAAATGGGGTTGTTAAACTTTGTATTTTTAATCCGCCGCCGCACAGATAAATTCGTCACTCTAAATAATTAAATGTGAAATTAATATACATAGCTTTTTTCAGTTATACGTGTATGTATTTTAAAATATGAAGCCATTTTGCTGTAGCATGAAGCATAATCCTCACTTTTCGTAAATAGATGATACGCCATTTACTAAAGGACAATGGCAGAATTTGGTCTGGGTTTGTTGTGGCCATCTTAAACTTCATATGAACTAAACAAATTGTTAATTTTTTCTACGATTTTTAATATTTTCTAGACAGTCAATTTTCCACGTCAACTACTTTAATTTAACGGAGCAAATTTTTATACAACCGTTCGCAAGGATGTCATTTGGCAGTGAAATGGGGTTGTTAAACTTTGTATTTTTAATCCGCCGCCGCACAGATATATTCGTCACTCTAAATAATTAAATGTGAAATTAATATACATAGATTTTTTCAGTTATACGTGTATGTATTTTAAAATATGAAGCCATTTTGCTGTAGCATGAAGCATAATCCTCACTTTTCGTAAATAGATGATACGCCATTTACTAAAGGACAATGGCAGAATTTGGTCTGGGTTTGTTGTGGCCATCTTAAACTTCATATGATTAAAACAAATTGTTAATTTTTTCTACGATTTTTATTATTTTCACTTTGTCTCGTTAAAGCCGGAGTATTTTATGATGATAAAAAACATTCCAATTGATTACGAAATTTATTATTTGATTGTTGCCATAGAAAATGGTGTGACAGGAATAGACGTTTGACATTGATCCGTATCGATTATTAAATAAGTAATCGCTACGATCGACCTTTAATAGGGTTTGTTTGGTTCAAAATATAATTATTAAAATGCCGTTATTTAATCTTTAATCAACATTATATCAATAAGCTAATATTTTTGAAGCAAAACAACTATTAAATCAAATAAAAAGTCACAGCATCGTTTTAATGTTGTATTGATTTCACATAAAATCAATTTAAAATGTGCAGCTCTGCTTTTGTCTTTGGCTGTGACAGTTAGATGCTACAGAATACTTCTGCGTTTTGATGTCAATCTGACATATGTCATTTGATAATTCCAATGTACCTACATTATTCATTCTTAACTAAAAATTAAAACACCGATATCTTCTTTTTCCAGGTTTCTCGAGTGAAAATAGAATCATTTATAGACTCTGTTACTTACGCCGATTTTTTTTATATATATTTTTATTACTGTACGTTTCAGTTTAAATTCAGACATTTTGATGTATAGAGATCTGCCATAGTCCTTTATGTAAAAGTTTCTCAGAATGTTATATAGGATCATAAACAATAGACTCGTCGACCTTATAAGATTAACGCCTAATCAGTGCGGGTTGGTTGCCGAGAAAAGCACATCAGATGCCATTTAGACTATTAGGATACTGCTGGAAAAATCGAAGACTAATAACACCAATTTACATATGATCTTTATAGATCTAGAAAAAGCATTCGATCACGTGCCTCGAGACCTGATTTGGGACGCACGCCGAGAACAAAATGTCCCAGAGGTTTACATATAATTAATCCAAGAGATGTACAATGGTGTTACGACACAGTTGGTTTGTCCAGCAGGAACGTGCAACAAATTTCAGATTACGGTGGGAGTTCATCAAGGTTCAGCACTGAGCCCTCTTTTATTTAACGTTACCATTGACTATTATATTATACTACATTATTAAACGTTATCTCACAAAGCGCTGCCAGAGACCCGTGCCGTGGAATATACTGTACGCAGATGACGTTACTTTGATATCAGACTCGGTAGAAGACCTACAAAGCGATTTCAACCTTTGGGTAAAGTCGCTCAAACAAAACGGTCTAAAGATCAGTCGCAAAAAGACAGAGCATATGTCATGTATATTCGATGGCCGCACGCAAGTCAACCAGATTGAACTCCACATCGACGGTGAACCCATACCTACGGTTGACCACTTTAAATACCCAGGGTCAATCATCAGCAATGATGGTAGGATCGACCGATATGTAACCCTTGGAGCAACTACGGGCTGGATGAAATGGAGACAACTCACAGGTGTAATATGCGACAAAAGAATGCCCATTAAACTAAAAGGCAAACTGTATAAAACGGGAATTAGACCCGCCATCCTATACGGCACAGAATGCTGGGCTTCTACTAAACAACACCTGGCAATACTGCACGTGACAGAAATGCGCATGTTACGTTAGTCAGCGGGTGTCACTATGCTCGACAAAGTACGCAACATCCACGTCAGAGGAAGCTACAGGGTTGCCCCCCCTTGCCGAGAAGGTAAAAGAGCGACGCCTTTAATGGTATGGACATGACTGTGTTCCGCCGTCCTGAAGACCACATGGTACGAGTGGCCCTAAATCTACCGACAACGACGCGACGCCGCGGAAGACCTGCTGCCAGTGCTGCAGCGGCTCTCATCAGTCCAAAAAGATCTCAAGGACATGAGGGTAGATGCTACGACCCCTCAAGATAGAGCAAAATGGAGAAGGCAGACTAGGAGAACCGACCCCAGATAATGGGATAAGGCGAAGAAAAGAAAAGAAGAAGTTCTCAGAATGTTATATAAATACCACAGAATTAAACTGTTGAATCCATCCACTTGATTATCATATATTATGATATTCAAATGGATTCATAGAAACGGCATGTTTACACGAAATCAGAACCAAATATTCTGCTGCTAAAAACATTATATTTACCGGACGTAATCGCGTCAGTATTCGAAAATAATTAGTTTTTATTTTCGAACAATTTCGCAACGAGGTATATTATGCTATGTTTCTTATGTCTGTTGACGACCAGAGGAGATTTTCGAAGTTGGGTTTCAATTTCCTCCAGATTGGTTTATCAATTTAGTCACCAAACCTATGGACATCATTCTAAGTCGAAAGTTTGGTTTATTCCTCTTTGTTCACTTGGGTGGACACAAAGTAGACGTCTTGATGTCCTCCTGTCACCTTAGAATGGTTTCACTTAGGTGATTTCTTACAGGTGAAAAAATCGACATGAGCCGAGGACTTCATTCACCTTGCAATTGATTCACCCACGTGAACGCAGGCGATTTTTTCATTCATCTTGTAGACTTAGCCGTGATAGCCTAGTGGAGATACCAACAGACTGCCATGAAGGTATCGGGTTCAAAACGGCGGCGCGCACCACTGACTTTTCGGAGTTATGTGTGTATTAAATTGTTAATTATCACTTGTCCCGTGCCTCGGAGAGCACGTTACGTGAGCTTCGGTCCCTGTTGTCATGAAGATCTTTGACAAAGTTATAGGACGTCAGTACCTTCCAAATAAACTGACACTAGTCTAAACCATGGCATATCGCTATCCCTTCGGGTTACGGAGGTCAGGCAGGCAGTCGCTCCGTGGAAAAGCTAATATTCAGCCAAATCCGGTTAGACTAGTAAGCGGACCCTAGATTGAAACTGGGATAACGCTAGGAGAATGATGATCTTGTGGACTTTGATCACCCGGATAAAGCATGTTGGGCTACATGCATACACCGGCTACCTTTGTGCAGTTGTGAAATCTCGTATTAAACAATTCTAAACACGTTAATGTAGTTCCTCTGTTTTGTCCAGACGTGTACGAGATAAGTCCATACGCGACGTTCGCGGGAGGCGTAGGCGCGGCGGGCGCGGGCGGCGGCGCGCGCGCATACACGCTGCAACTGCGGGCACTAGCCAGACACGATGATGAGGCCGCGCCGCCGCAGCATCCAGCTTGCTGTGATGGTGTGTACTGCACTTTTTATTTATTTATTTGTTTTTATAGGCAGATTTCAGCATCAGATCACTAGACGTAATTGTTTAAGTAGTCGCCGAGTGTTTGACATAGCGAACATACATATTATTCTTGTTTCGAGTGTAGGTGTTCTTTTTCGCCATTAAAAATAAACTCCTCCATCACTCCTTGAAAAAAAAATCTTTAATACATTAGTATTTTTTTATAAACTACTTGAACAAGCAGTTTGGCTGTGTTGGCGATATTTCTCTATCAGCTAAACCACTAAAATATTTTATGTGATTGTTATACGACTTGTTCTTTACCAACAAGGATAAAGATACAGTAAATATGTGGAGTTAAGATATGAATTTGCTTGCAGAAGAAACGTGTGTGGACGCGTGTGACGCACAACGGCGACGGAGACGCCGACGACATTACTGCCCCGACCATGGTGAGTCGTTTTATACACTGGACTATTCATTACATTATTTTTATTGGGTATATTACGGTAGGACGTGGTATTAAGTGGTACGTCATAGTATTATGATCATATTACCATGATAATAAAATAAGGATAAGTTGACAACACTTGCCTTTTTATTGACATTCTTTTACGACAATATACTTGAATTTTAAAGCACCAATGGCAACGGTAAAGTTTACTCAGTAGGTAATTAATAATTGCTGCAAGGTAAAATACGATGAATATTTTTATTCATAGAATGTTCTATTTGTGTACTTATGTCACTGGCAGTATCAAAGAATAATTCAATTCAGTACGGCAATATTTTATTTTGAATTTAGTTCTTCAAGATCATATTTGATTGGGGATTAATCTACACTCGTTCGATTCCTTCCATGACAAAATTGTGCCATAAAAATGTAACAATTTTTATTTATGTGAATAAAACTTGTTCATATGTATAGATTAAAACGTTTGTTACCAACATGTTACAAACATTTTAATCTATACATATGAACAATTTTTATATATAATGTAACAATTACTGTCATGTGGTAGACCACATGACAGTAATTGTTACATTATTAAAGTTTTGGTGTCGTACTGTCGTATAACCAGGAACTCAATTAACTTTTTCCTAAGCCTAAAAGATCGACGGATACAAATTATCACCGCGTCATAAACTCGGCGAAGGTTAATGGAACATACTGTACCTATAGTCTATGCTCTTATAAACATGAGACTTTGTCACCTAGAATGTCTTTATTTATAAAAAAACGGGCATACGACGTTTATGTAAAAATATCTGAGACGCGCATATCCATTAAAAGGTAAAGGATATTCTCATATTTTTAGATTATAATTAAATACACGTATTGTATTTAATAGGATAGGATCTCTGAGAAGAACTAAACTAGAACTGAGGGGATGACCAGTTTTTCGCTTGTGACGTGGTTACGCCCGTCACCTTTGCCAGAAAGTCGCGACAAATAGTACCTATTTAGTCTTTATTATAAGTATTTTACGCAAAAGAATTATGAACACCCTATTTTTCTTGTCCACAGGCTGCTCACAAGATTCAGGAAGTTGAGAAAAATAACTGCCAAAACGTTTAGTGAAAAATATCTACTCAGTGTAATAATAATATAGTGAATTCGGTTATACATATTAATATGTATACAAAAATTTATACAATAATATTGCCTATTTATATTACCATGTTTTTCTTTACCAATTTTCCCGTTCTTAATAAAATCAGTACAAATATTCAATGTATAATTATTATTAAGACGAAGTTCCTTGACGCAAAATGCGCTCAGAGTTAACTGGCAGAAATCGTCACGCAACGAAAAAGGCTTCTAAGAAATAAATTTTACTCTCGGCTTGGAGTGGGCTCTGTGTAGTGTTCCTGAAACTAGTAAGTACAACTCGAATGTAAGAATAAATAGAATTTCTTCTTTTTAAAATACAACGCCCTCACCTGGAATGAATCCTGTGTCGCGGGGAACTTCACAAACATACAATCAACGGATACAAAATACACCCAGAACAATTTGTTGATCACACAATGTGTTGTCTCGTGTGGGGATCGAACCTACAACAGTCGGTGCAGTGTCAAGTTGCGAGGCAGCCGCTTAAACCACTACGCCACTCGTGCAGTCAAATTCAACAGCAAGTAACATATTTAAATATTAATTACTAGTTAGATAACTGTAGTTTTCATGATTATTGAAATTAGTTGGCTTCGGCACTGACCTGTGGGACCGTGATGGACTCTCACAAGAAATGAAAAAAAAATGAATTCTCTTAATAAAACAAGTTACGATTCTGATTCCTTTTATGGCCACCTACATGGTCAGCGCTGAAACACACCTACCTGATGACTTACTCCATCAATACATTATGTTGGGCTACTTAATTTATTTTCTCTTTTGCCCATTTTGTGTCATCTTTCCTGTTTACTAATAAATGCACTCTCTTCAATGTCAATAGATTTATACTAACAACTGTCTAAAACACTCTTATACATAACAGGGTTAGTGGTTAATTCTCCCACGCTACATTATTTAGGTTGTCTATAAATTCAAAGCGTAGACTATGAGTAAAACTTTTAAGCACTGGGGACACATTCATGCATGTATTATAAAACATTTCAGATTATTGTTACTTCGGGATATTCTACCTATTCTACCTTTCTAAATACATTTGGGATATTCAGAACACGAACGTTGTAAAACTAATAGGTACCAACTAATATTGAAGGTCATAAAAGTGTATTAGTTTGTTTGAAAAATTGCTTTGCAAATAATGCCTCGTACTTTAAGTACAATTTATTATTTAAATTACAATTTCCAAGTTCCATTTCTTGCTTGAATGTAGTCAGTACGAGGCAGGACTGCCCAATCGATTGCCATCTCAAGCAATTCAACTAGTGTGTACATATAAAGACTAGCACCCGAATATCTGTGAAGTAATCTTCACATATTCATATCTGATAGTATATTTTACTATAAGTATATTCAGATTTTATGACGACACGACGCCACGCGTAATGCGCTCTACCAAGTAGTTTACCAAACCAGAGGCTCATCGCTCCACTTTAAAGTTCGCGTTTTCGTGGTAATTTAAAAAAAAATCGGCGGTGGTATAGAGACAGACCCCGAAAATGATGACGTCACTATTTACGTGACTATGATAAGAACTGCTCAACGTAGCAAAGGGCAAAGAGGTTTGGATGAGTGTAGGTTAGTGGAAGCTGACAATATTTGTTTGACTTTATCATAGAGGAAACTTATCAAAGGCACTTAGCATTTAAAAACTTCTAATTCAACGAATTGTTAATTAAACTCGTATACCAGATTATATATGCGTAAATACACACGTCATGTCCCACGTGTCAGTCTTCTTTACTCAGTACACAACTACGTGATACAAGTAAAAAGTCCCTTCAAGTCAATATTGCGGCAAAGTGTTGTCTGAATCTGTCACTGCCTCACAATATTGCGATCTTAAAATTCAACAGGTTTCCGGCATAACCTTGTACAACGTATCGCAGTAAAAACAGGAAACCATTGCTGAATATATTCAAGTACTTACGAAAGTATTTTGTACTGTACTTGGGGACAGTTTTCCTGTTTTTGCTGTCGTCGTGGGCGACGATATTAAACTGAAAATGGCAGCATTAAGGGGGATCCCGAATGATACTATTTTGGTCACCTGAGAATATGGATAAAAGTAATTACTTTTTGCTTGGTAAACAGACGAAATTCTGTATTTACTTCAAATGAAGCTGAGATGATCATACTGCATCTGGTGGTGAAGTGCTTATTATATATATTACGAAGTTAGTAAGTGGAATGTGAGCGGCACCGTTGAACGTTTGGATGTCCATAGATATCGTCATCTTAGTATTGCACTGGTTGCAGATTAAGATTTCATTATAGCTAGTTTCTAGCTTAACCAGAATTGTCAGAATATTAGCTTCTCCACGAAGCGGGTGTTACTGTCTGACCAAACTCCATAGGATTTGTCATGTATGAGTAATCATGATAAACATGAAGACTATATAAAATGTGTTTAAGTAAAAGGAAACGTCTTTATAACGTTTATGTTAAAAATGAAAATTATTAAGTGATACATAATTGTATAGATTCATGTATAAATCGGTAGAAAGGTGAGCCATGAAGATAGGTGAGGTTTAGACACTTTATATATGCCCATGAAATAGATAAAGTGACAATGAGGTAAGGAGCACGCATTTTATAAACCTCGTATTTCTTCAAAACTTGCCAAACCCAGGGGATCGCTCTGATTAGGTACTCTTTCATTAGAATAGCTTCGCGATACGTATCAGTACATCAAAACCCATCTCCATTCACATGTTCAACTCAAGGCCGAGAACGTCTCTTGTAGCGAACAAATTCTTCACATCTGATCTCTTTTGAATGCAAGATTTAGAAATATATGGTACCGCCTATCGCTTGTTATAGATTTCTGATAAAGTTATCTTGAAACTAAAGGACGCCCGCACCACCGCTGGCACTTTTATTATTTAACCGGTAAGAAACTTACCAATTCCGTGGGAATTTTGGGTAATCCCTTTTTAGTGCACCATCACAGCATTGGAAGTAAATTAGGTCAACATTTGGATGAGCGCACTGCTTGTTGTAGCATTTACATCAGAGCGTTACCGTACTGACAGGTCCAGATCTTGCCTCAGGCCAAGAATCGTCATTCTTGGGCTGGGTCAGGATCCGGGTCCGGTATGACCTAACGAGGTCATGCTGGACCCTTGGAGGTCTTCATAGGAATACCAAGTCAAAAGAAAAGTTGGTATTCAATTATTCATACAGAACGAATAATATCTAGAGAAAATCTGCTTAGGTTAGCGCTTAGTACTCATGAAGCTATGTGAAATTTCTAAAATTAAGCAAAGCTAAATTTATGATCACAATTCAATGCAATAATAATATATGATTATTATTGCTCGGCATCGGAAAACTATGTAAATACATGGTTCCTAAGAATTATACATAAAACTTGAAAATGAAACCGATTTACTCAATTAAAACGAAACGAATGTACTATATTTAAAAACAGCCAGTTCATTAATTTGTAATAATAATGCTTCATAGAAAGCACACCGCTTTCACGCAACTGTATATCGTTTAGCCAGAAATTTGTGACACTGCACCGCTCATTTCTAACCAGTAATTACCTATTCTACCTGTGCGGTTTGGCAACGGCCATTGCACTGGCGGCATTGATAGTTACACAGAGGACAATTATATTCACAAGAATATTAACATTGTATTAAGTTTATATGAATTTTGCGCTTTAAGTTACTGTAGTTTAAGACTATAGAACTGACGATGCAGGCAGTAAAATAAGCTATGTCGCGACTGCATAGATGAGTAGTGGTTGTTATTGAAGCAGCCCGTCTAACACTGCCCATAGTCTGTGTTAGATGAGTTGATTTGCGGTTTCGGAACCTGATGACATGTCTGATTAACAGATTGTGAAACTGTAAATAAATTAAGGTGGAATGATGTAAAGTTCTGTGCGACACTGGATTTACTCCTAGCGCGGATTGCGTATTAAAATTATTATCTATAGCTTGCTTTTTATCACAAAATGTGTGTACTGTATGGTGGTAGGGACACGCTGTTTACAGCACGAATGGGCCGCCTCGACGGGGTAGTACCACCCTCCCACAGAAGATCGACGTAAAGTAACAGTATGTTCTATGCTGTTGCGTTTTGTTCAGTGAGTGGGAGAGCCGAAGGCCCAACCATACCCTTCCCATCCTCTCTTCATTGCCCATATGGGGAAGGAGGAGAGGATGAAGAGGATTAGCTGAGGGGGCGGTTACCGCAGCATACGTGGGACCAGTAGAGTATCCGTGGAGTCATTGTGTGGGTAGTGTGGGTCGACTGAGGTGGAGTCCGCTAACATCCGCGGACTCCATTCGAACCTCAACGCCGTCCATCATCATCTCGAGACGGCCCGACCGGCAATGCTTTTCTTGACCGAGACTCAAATACGCCGTCCTGACGACACGACTTATTTGCATTATCCCTATGCACTGAAGGATAACTTCCACGCAAAAGCCGGGGTATGCTTGTTCGTCAGAGCGGATATTTGCTGTCGACGTCTACGCTACCTAGAGGACCCGTCCTTTTCTGTCCTTTGGGTACACGTAAGTCTGGGTTCATTGGCCCGTATTTACGTGTGCCTTTACCGTTCCCATACCGGAGATGCCGAGACAACTCGACTGTTTGACTACTTAAGTCAGGCAGCAGATAATGCGCAGGAGCAGTTCCCGACCGCCGAGTTGGTATTTTTGGGAGATTTCAATGCCCACCATGAGACCTGGCTGGGCTCTTCCAAAACAGACCACGCGGGACGAGCTGCTCACGCATTTGCTCTAACGCATGACTTAACTCAACTGGTACTCCAGCCCACCAGGATACCAGATATATCGGGTCAAGCGCCCTCGTTGTTAGACCTTGTGCTGACGAGTAACCCGGCCCAGTACAGTGTGACGGTACAAGCCCCTTTGGGTTCCTCCGACCACTGTCTGGTTCGCACTACAGTGCCATTCGCTTCACCTCTACAACCAGTGCAGGCAAAGCGACGCTTGTGGCACTACTCGTCAGCGGATTGGGATGGCCTGCGAGACTAATATGCGTCCATCCCGTGGTCTCAACGCTGCTTTGGTGGGAGGTATCTGTCGGAGAGTGCGTCTGCTGTTGCTGGGGAAATCATGTTGGGTATGGAATATTATATTCTATCCACTGACGTCTCCAGCAGCAGCGGATTACGGCCCTGGTTCGATCGCGAGTGCGCCGATGCTGTTAAACAAAAACAGTCGGCTTACCGCGCTTGGATCAGGGCTCGGTCTCGTCGCGATCCGAATGTCCATCTCATCAAGGCAGCTTATAATAGATCCACCAAGGTCTGCAAGAGGGCATACATAAGAGCGGATGCACAGCGCATTGCACAGTTTGGTAAAGAATTCTTGTCGCACCCCACGGGCAGCCAGGGATACGGGCGATTGGCCAAAGCCGTGCAATCTAATTTCTGCCAGCCTTTACTGCCGCCGTTGCGATGCCCTGATGGATCACTGGCCCATGGGCCGCAAGAGAAAGCTGACCTGTTTGTCAATCTCTTTGCGGCCAACTCCCTAATCGATGATCGTAGTGCGCAGCCGCCTTCGATTCCCTACTGCGGCCACTCCATGCCTGATATGAAAATCAGGCAATGCGATGTTCGCGCGATACTGCGATCTCTCGATGTCCGGAAAGCCAGTGGACCTGACGGAATTCCAGCGGTTGTGCTTAGGAAATACGCAGCCGAGTTGTCTCCAATGCTTACACGCCTGTATCGCCTATCATATGCCTCTGGCGTAGTGCCGCAGGCTTGGAAAGAGGCGAACGTACAACCGATTCCCAAGAAAGGGGATCGTTCTGAACCGGGCAACTATCCACCCATTGCTATCACCCCTATCCCCTGCAAGGTGTTTGAACGACTAATCAACAAACAACTCGTTCGCTACCTAGAAGATCACTCTCTCATCAGTGATCGTCAGTATGGATTCAGACCGAAACGATCAACAGGTGATCTTCCAGCGTATGTCACTCACCTTTGGGGTGAGGCGATGGACAGGCATGGAGAGTCGTTGGCTATTAGTCTTGACATCTCCAAAGCCTTCGATAGAGTCTGGCATCGTGCGCTTATTTCCAAGCTTCCAGCCTACGGCTTGCCACCTCCATTGTGCAACTGGGTTGCCAGCTTCCTGAATGAGCGCCATATACGTGTTCTTTGTGACGGTGAATCATCGAAGTTTCTCCAGGTGAATGCTGGTGTGCCTCAGGCGTCCGTGTTATCGCCCACGCTTTTTCTTCTGCATATCAATGATATTCTCACTTTTGGGGGCATACATTGCTATACAGATGACAGTACTGTACATGAGCGATATCTTGGACACCCTGCGGCTAAGCAAGCGGATACTTAGGAGTATAGGCGAACACTTGTTGCTGAGCTTGACCGGGTTCTGAATTGCATCTCGCATTGGGGTGATGAGAACCTGGTCGAGTTCAACGCCAAGAAAACACAGGTGTGCGCATTCTCAGCCAAGGTATCTCCATTCCTTCCCCATCCCTCTCTTCTGGACACTCCACTACCGATTCAAGACAGCCTCAATATCCTAGGTATGGACATACGCAGAAATCTCAACCAGAAGAACTACATCGAGGGTGTCATCAAATCCGCATCTCGGAAACTCGGAGTCCTGAACAAGTTGAGGAGGTTTTTCGCGCCGGAGCAGTTGTGTCTGTTATACAAGACCCAGGTTCGCTCCTGCGTGGAATACTGCTCTCACCTTGGGAATGGCTCCGCTCAGTACTCATTGGACGCCCTCGATAGGTTGCAGCGGCGTGCTGTCCGTATCATCGGGGATCCAGAGGCCACTAAGACTCTTGAGTCACTGCAATTACGCAGAGATGTGGCCTCAATAGCTGTCTTCTACCGTATCTATCACGGTGAGTGCTCCGAAGAGCTCTTTCAATTAATCCCACCCTCTCCTTTCCTATCCCGAACGACACGTGCTGGGTTGAGGTGCCACTCTAACACGGTAGAACAGATACCGTCACGCACCAAACGGTTCGGCGCCTCTTATCTCTGCCGTACCATTAAGATGTGGAACTCTTTACCAGTCCACTTATGATCCCGGGTCCTTTAAGCGGGGCGTGAAAAAGCTTTACTCAAAGCCGTCAAGGTGAGGGCCATCATGCCATAATGCCATGCTGGCTGCTGGGATGATGGCCATCACTAAGGGACTTCACTGACTGCTTAACATCAGACAGCATGGAGTCAATTTGTTCGGCAGAAATAAGAAAAAAAAAATGATTACCTAATAACATAATTATTTATTTGCAAAGCCCGAACATCCAGTAGCAAGCACGCTTTATTGTGTTGAGGATTTGGCACTGATAGAAAACAAATAATTATCATCTCGTTCGATGATGTTTTAGTCAAGCAATCATTTATGTACGTATTCCAAAGTACACAAGGACGAGGTCGAACGCTATACATAATATCAATTAATCTTGGATCACGGCAGTCACTGTTCATCTTAACCGTGCGTAATCAATTAGTCAGTAATCCTCTTACAGTATTAAACGGATAGGTTTATACTTACGGGGTTATTCACGAACCACCGAACCCGATACTAGTTTCAACCAAAGTAATAATTAAGCCATCGGTGTTGGTACGCATAATCTTGATATTCTGACGCGGGGTTGGGGTAGGCTTTCGATGTTATTAGATTATGGATATGATCTTCGTATTAATTGATTGAAATCTACTTATATATTATGTCGGAAGTCAACAACATCTCCGTAAATTTAAATTAAGCTTCGATATAATATTTAATTAATAATATAAAGCATTAGCAGGATATTGTTGCAAAAATACAATGTTAAATTGAATGTAAAGACAATTTGCGCTAGTATGAAAAACGATCATTGAGTACTTACTCAAGGACTGTATTTCATTTCAATGTCCTATTTTTTTCGAGTGTGGATTTACATATGACTCTTATATACTACAGGCTAATTAGGATGGGAAGTAAATATCTTTTGTAGAACATTTCTTTCAAATAGGGTAGTAGGTATAAGGTAGTAGGTGTAAATAGTTTAATACATAAATAAAAACAAGAATTCAAGACATTCGCCAATTGGACAGACCAGTTCGGCTTTGCTGCTGATGACTTACTAGAAGTAATTACTATTAAAATGTGTGCTACTGACACTAGCAAAGCTTGCTACGAGTATAGTTAAGTATATGCGTTCAACCGTAGCGATCAATAATCGAATCTATCGCAAAATTAGCTCTTACTCATTCGAAACATGAGACACACCTATCAGCACCGCCAAGTAACAGAAAACGAAAAACTTCCCAAACGTTAAAATACTTCACTTAGAACAAGTGTCAGTGTATATTATATTAAATCAGTTCGTAGTAAGTCAATTTCGTGCCACAGACTAATTCCCACAGAAGTTGTCTGTGAATTATTTCACCGCAGAGCAATCTACAATCCGCACGAGGGCCTCGACACTGGCAATTAAGAACCCCACACTCAACATAATTATGTCGGTCGCACAAAAATGTTACAACATTGGCAACACTTGTGCCACAAAATATTTGTTCCAAGATCATTTGCCCCCCGATCTTTTATTGTTGTACCTCCTTTTGTGTATCGTAAGTATTGCTGCGAACAAGGAGCTTACTTATTAGGCAATTGGCTGACTTCCTTTCTTATTGTAACGTGTAAGATTTTAATATTTGACGAGGAATGCGCGAATTTCGAATAAAATGCGGTTCGTAGATACCAATAGCTTTATTTAGAGTCATAAGTCTATTAAAACTGAATGTGGCAACATAAATCAGAAAAGTCATGAATTTTAACAAGGAAAACTTTTTGCCTAATCAATTAAGAAAAGTCTTGTGAGTTGCTAATGCAGCGAATCCCTGTTGAAGAGCCAAACTTTTAGACATTGTAAACTAATTCGTTTATGCTGATGGCTACTGATTCCGTTATGTACGTCTAAGCTCAATTTTGGTTTACTAATGTTTGCCATAATTTAAAATGCCATAATTTCATATGCCATACTGGTATTTGCCATAATTTAATTAGAAATAACGCTTCAATTGCCATAATCGTGAAATGACATAAAATTACTTTCACTAATTCCATTGGTCATAATCGATCAAGTGTCATAATAATTTAAATCCATAAATGTATTTGCTATAATTTTCGTTTTTAATAATGCCATTTTCCATAACTTTTATTCACCATAATAAAGTATCAAATATCGGTGTGTATGGCACTGCCGACTTCCACATTCTTCACACTAGTTTAATAAACTAAGGTTGACGGAGCCCGGCTTCGCAGGGCTCCTATTTTCGGATTAAGGTTCAAAAGAGAATCTAACATAACCTATTTACTTACTTATTACAGTCGAACCTAACCCTAGGTACTCGAAAGCAATGACGCAAAAGTTTGACATTAGCTGTCTATATCATTTATACAAGATGGCAGTTGCGTTTCGTTTCACGTTTTTCACATAAAACCTAAATATCGCTTTTATTGATTCCACTAGTTTAATAAACTGAGGTTGACGAAGCCCTGCTTCGCAGGGCTCCTATTTTCGGGTTAAGGGTCAAAAGAGAACCTAACACAACCTATTTAGTTACTTTCACATAAGACCTAAAATTACGTTCTGTTTTGCATATTTGAATGAAGAATTTTTGGAAATTGTAAAATATCTAGACGCAACTCCGGCAGCCAAAATTACTTTTAGGGGATTAAAACTAACTCCCTTAAGCCCCCTACACCATTACCCTTAAATTCGGGCGACTCGTTTCGAACCCAAAACTCAGATTTTTTATTCACAATTAAACCTAAAACTAAACCTCATATGGCGTCTACTAACTAAGCTCGATTTCGCGGGGCTCCTACTTCTGAGTGGTTTAAAAAAAAGAACACGATGACTACCCGATCCGAGTCGGATTGCACTGAGTCGGGGTGTTAACAATAATTCATTTCGATCCAACAATATTATGTACATATTATTTTCATATCATCATCATCATCAGCCTTTAACAGTCCACTGCTGGACTAGGCCTCTCCTTTGAAAGGAGGAATTGGCCTACTATACCACGCTGGCCAAACGGGTTTGTATAGGGTTTGTATCAAGTTTTCCTTCTCTTACAGTGCTGTTCTCTGCACAATATGCTCCCTCTGTCGGCTCTTACGACACCCATGGGATGATATGGGGTGGTGACATTCCGTATTCTTAATCCGTCACCAACACGGACAATATTATATTATTTTCATAATTATATCAAATTTTGATTATGTCAAGAGTCGATTAAGAGATGTGTTACTTATGGAAACTAATTATTATAATATATGTTGTTATAGAAAGACATTTTATGGCATATAAAAGTTATCACTGTTGTGTTGTTAAGGCAAACGTTATTAGTATAAATGATAAAAGTGCAAGTAAATATTATGATCAGGGATGATTATGGCAAACAATATTAGTGCAAATGAATTTATGGAAAACGAGAGAATACCGTCAATTTCGTGTTATGCAATCTTTTTCTGTTTTATAAATCTTACCACACATAGAACTCAGATCAATAAATTTAGCCTTCTTTGTATGAGATAACAACAGATTAATTGTAATTCAGTGAGTTTAATAAGAAAATGAGGATCTACAATGATCCTAATTTTCTTCAGTTCAGTAAAAAACTATACGTCTACGAGAGTATGGCACAAGTAACTCAGCTATAATCATAGAAATACATACCTAATCAAATCATGTACGATCTATTTTCAAGTACATTACGTGATTTTAAATGCTTTATTTTGCGTGAATCAATGGACTATGTTCTAAACCAACTAACTCAGAATTTATAAAAAGCAATATTCTATCTAACGCTAATAAATAATAGTACCTAATGATCAAAATGTTCTAAGGTGAGTTTTTCTACAAATTAAATGTTGTTTGATATACAGATTGTTTTTGGGAGCTAGTCCAATTTGTTAATTTGGTATTTTATGAGACATGCGCAACTTTCATAAAGATTTATCATCACATTCAGTTACAATTTTGGTCACATTTAATAATGCAACTTTATAACTCCCATAATTCAGCTGTTATGCGAATTTGACTATATTTCAAATTAAGTTGCGAGCTGTAAAATATAACAAATATTGTCTAACTTAGCTAATAATAACGAACATTCGCATAAAAAAGAGATTCAATTTAGCAAGGAACAAAAAATCTGAATTTAAAAAGAAAATAAATTAAATAGTATTTGTGAGTGAAAGCCTCGTGAAGCTGATGTAGTTTCAGACCCAGTCCCCAGTATATTACTGTATATAACACGTTTGTATGCAAATTTTATTCCTTAAATCCGGCCTGATGGAAAATGGTCCCTCCAAGTAGGCATTATCAGGGCACGTGGGCCAAACCCAGCCGAACTTTTGGGTCGATTTGATAACACATACCAAATACAGCACCCACTGTGTCCATTACCTTATCATACAAACTAAATTATATGAATTTCAGTATTAACATAAATGCCATATCACAATTTTAACGCTTTTAACTAACGCTTAAATATTGCACGAGGAGTTTACGACAGATTGTGTGATGAAAATTTGTGTGATGAAATTTTGGTGAAACGAGGTATAAGATGATACTTTTTGTTGATTAGGTGCCAGAAAAGTTTGCATTGTTGCAGATTTGACATAAACGTGGTTTTATGAACATTTTAGAATATAATACGATAGATTCCCTACTGACTACGGATATTTATTTTGAAATGTTCTCAATAGTATTAATGTTATACCTGAAAGTATTCGCCGAGAGAAGAAGCTTGGTCATTTCTTGAAGATTACGGATGATATTTGATTCTCTGATAACAATGTCAGCTGTCAATGTCAGAAAAATAGTTTTTCGTAGCTAGTAGATACTTAGTACATAAACCACCTAAACCTATTTTGGGAACTATAGGACCGCAATAGTCGAAAAGTCAAACACTTTGTGAAACAAATCCAGAGACCATAACACAATCTTTCCATTAACAGTCATCAAATTGCCGCTTTCAAATCCTCACTTTTAATCATCTAAATGGAACCATTTTCTTCATATAATACCGAAAGAATATACGTTATAAATTCGTCTTAAATTTTGCAGCAATTTGTAAGACGATCCGTTAGCTTTAGGAACTATATAATGGCTGATAATCCCGTCTTGTGTGTCCTATTAATCATAGGTTTTGAAACTTACACCTATCTCGAGGGACTGAGTTGCTTGTGCGTGAGATATTGTTACTATCGTTGTTGTAATAGATGTTCTATCGACAGCAGTGACGGTTGACCATTTTAGAAAAAAATTCGCTTGCGAGGTTGACTTTAAGTGACTCCGCCCTTAATTTTGTTAACCAATCAAATAGGAACCTTCAAACAAAAAAGTGTACTAACCGTTTGTTTTTATGACTTTTCTTACTTTTGCTAGATGATATCATATTTGGACAGTTGTTATCTAGCACTTGCGGGGACACAATTTTTTTTTACAGAAACTTTTTTACCCAACTTGCAACCATGAGCTCCCACAAGAACTTGAATACTCTTGAGCGGTCATTAATTAGTTAGGTCATTAAGTTTAAGCATTGTTATACTTAATCATTGAAATAGGTTTTATTTGTTACATTCTATTTTTGTTTAGACAGATGTAACGTAGCTACCTAGTTGTTAATTTAGTATTAGTAGGTAACTTTTAAATTACAATTTTACTGAGATAGTGACTATACTTATTGTTGTTTTATATATTTATTTCAAGGTAGCTTTATTCATTTAACAGTATATTATACAACGTTAAATATTACAATATTATTGTTTATTATTTTGAAACTGTGTCCTTTAATTAAACCTACAAATGTAATTGATTATTACTAAAACAAACATTAGTGGTTCTATAAAGCCTTTTCGGAAAAAAATTAACAAACATTTGTTAAAAAGACGCATCTGTTTTTATACAATATACTGCACATATGTTGGTATATTTTTATGGACTGAGCTCATTCAGATTAAAGATTTCAAAAAACTATGTTCCGCTAGTTTTTACCGTTACTAAGTCGTTGCAATAGTTTCTACAACTTAATATAGTTATAAACTATCTTACTTTATTGCAAATCGAGCATTCGTCCGGCGGGTAGTGGTCATACCTGCACGAACCGCACTCGCACCACAAATCACCCGTGTTTATTAAAACTAAAATGTTAATATTTACACTTAAATCTATATAAAAATGTTGCACGACGTTAACCAAATTCAGTCCACACTCGCAACAGTGGTCCTGTGCCACGAAATGGGTTTCTTCCCAAGGCCACAACAAATGATTAACTATTATATTAATAAAGTCTGAATTATGTAAAAATGTATCTGTATCAAAGAAATCCATGATGCGAGTACATGCTCCGGTATGCGATTTTAACCTTAGGAGTGGTAAACCGTCGCTGCTGTCGATAGTACGTTGTCCTTATTACCAGCTCGTTCATCATTGCAGGAATTTACGTTGAGTATTCAGAAGATGGAAACGATTCTGATGGTATTATTGTTTACCTGCTGAAGATAATTTTATTTGCTCTAAGCATGTGGAATCACTAAAACTCTTGAGTGCGAGAGCCATAAAAAAGGGTCGCTACACGACTGAAAGAAAAGGGACTTTCAGGTATTATGTGGTCAGAGGCGTTGGGTTGGTAGAGTTGACGGACAGTCGGTCTTATGGCGCAGAAGGGGGCAGATCTCGGGAACGGACTCGCGTGGTAGTTTAAGAAGTACAGATTGCTGGTTTTGGGAGTGAGTCGATGTCAGGACGCGAAGCTAGGCGGATCTCGTGTGGTTGACGTGTTAGAAGATAATTATTGGTTAGTGATATCAAACAACAAAGAGGACGGCTTCACGACAAGGTAGCCAGCACAAAGCAAGGGGTAAGTTGGGCAGAAACGCAGCTAAAACGCCGTTGAGTGTCATTTATTGACTTTACTATAACTTATTGCATGAACTGTCTAACATTAATGACTGTGTTTTGTACCTATGTCTATATTACCCCATATTTATCCCAAGCTGACTAAAATATAATATTCTCTATGAGATATTGTACATAGTTTTAATGTTAATAGCCGCGTGTAACATTAGTAGTGGTTTGTACCTTGTTGATGATGGATGTGGAGGATGAGTGACGTATGATGAGAGTCACCGTATTCGCGATCAGGTGGTAGAGCGCAGGACTCTCACAATCGCTGTCTAAACCTGCGTAGAGGCCAGCACAGAGCAGTTGACAAGGTTTTAAAGAGCGAATGAAGAGCCACCTGTCGATCACGCGGTGTCCCGTAAGTCCTGGTGGCTAACCAGGTAGCGATTGTAACAAGTGCCTCCCTGCAATCTATGCGCGATGGCCTTATACTTTTTTATTGACTATGGTTGCTTGAGCTTCAATGTTGGACTTTGGACAAGGAGACGTGTTGTGACTTCAGTTTTGAGACAATTGTTGTATGCTCAATGATGTACACTGGATTTCGATAGAATAGTCGCCGCCAGTAAAGCCGATAATACCATGTAACTAATATACCTAATTATGTTCCCCGTCTCCACGGAACTGTCGTCTCTGAGATACGCTGCCTTATACTTAAGTACCAATATGCGAAGCATCAATATGTGGAGAGTGATTTTGTTATGACAAACCAATATTAATCTATCGTTTTCTTTGTTATTTTGATGTCCTCTTTTCACTCTTAGAAGTGTTTACACTTGGTAAATGCTGTCAGCAGAGACATGCCCAGTAACCAGGACGAGTGTCATGGATTATGCGCGGAGGTGGGGCGCTTTATCACTGCCACTGGGGGCAGTCTGACTGTCTAAACCCAGTTATTAAGAAAACTAAAATTTTTATCAGCCGGGGGTCTATCGGATTCCGTTAACTCCTCAACTGCAGTATGCACCTCATAAGTGCATAAGAGAAAACGATCCAACTGCATTATGCACCTCATAGGTGCATAACTGGACAGCTATCATTAATCGTTGATATTCAACGGTTTTTGCACTTGTAACAAGATCTGGTTTTATCATTCGATTTATCGATTCGAAACTTTTGTTATGCATTTCCCACATTTCCAAAGAATGGCGGCCGTTATTTTTCATCGCATAAAATAATAGTTTTATGGTGAAATTATGATTCTAAAGTAAAATGTGTTGTGTTATCTTTGCACATTGTATATTGTTTTAACGTAATAAAGTGTTCGTTTGGTGTTTATGTGTGGATATTCGATAAATTGTACATACATACATACATATCGTCACGCCTTTTATCCCCGAAGGGGTAGGCAGAGGTGTATTTCTACACCCACTTTTCGCCAGATATACTTTAGTCCCACGTAATAAGGGGTGAGCCTATTGCCGTACCGGGCACATTTCCAGACTCCGTGCTGCTACTGAGAATTTCGTGACAGAAAAACCCAATAACACTGCCCGACCCAGGAATCGAACCCGGGACCTCCCGATCCCACGCGCACATTTATGCCGCGAGACCAACGAGGCAGTCGTATAGGGTTTGATGTCGAGTTTTCCGTCTCTACGCAAAGATGGTATTTGCATCGTGTTATCCCTTAGTCGCCTCTTACGACACCCACGGGAAGATAGGGGGTGGTGACACTTGTATTCTATGCCGTCAACCACACGGCATCGATAAATTGTGATTAAGTTTATAAGTTAAACTAATGAAATTTCTTAAAATCAAAATATATTACATCGCTGCGAGAACAGGTCAGTTTTGTTTACTTATTGAAATATATAACTAGTTAGATAAAATTGTAACGAAGCCAGAAGGGTATTACTCATGCCATATTATTATATTCTTATAGACGAATTTTTCGTTTTTCTGCAAGTCTACGTAAAAATTAAAAATGATTTGGAATGACGTTGTCATTTCGTGCGTTGGGCAAACCCAGTATTGCTGCAAACAAGGCGCTTTTGCCCGACCCGGGAATCGGACCCGACACCGCCGATCAGCAGTCGCATACGCTATCCACTGGACCACGGAAGCAGGCCGTGATTCTGTTATGTACGTCTAAGCTCAATTTCGTGTTATGCAATCTTTTTCTGTTTTATAACTCTTGCCACACATAGAACTGAGATCAAAAAAATTAGGCTTTTTTTGTATGAGATCACAACAGATTAATTGTAATTCTGTGAGTTCAATAAGAAAATGAGGATCTACAATGATCCTAATTTTCTTCAGTTCAGCTAAAAGCTATACGTCTACGAGAGAATGGCACAAGTAAATCAGCTATATTATAGAAATACATGCGTAATCAAATCATGTACGATCTATTTTCATGTATATTACGTGATTTTAAATGCTTTATTTTGCGTAAATCAATGAACTACGTTCTAAACCAACTTACTAACTCAGAATTTATAAAAAACAATGTTCTAACGAACGCTAATACATAATAGTAATGATTGAAATGCTCTAAGGTGAGTTTTTCTATAATTAAAATGTATGACATTGAAAATTAAAATGTTGTATAATATACGGATTGTTTTAAAGCGTTAGTTCAATTTGTTAATTTGGTATTTTATGAGACATACGCAACTCTCATAATGATTTATCATGACGTTCAGATAAAATTTTGGTCACATTTAATAATGCTACTTTAAAAGTGCGATAATTCAGCCGTTTTGCGAATTTGACTATATATCAAATTAAGTTGCGTGCTATAGAATATAACAAAACTTGTCTAACTTGGCTAAATAAAAACAGATATTCAATTTAGCAAGGAACAAAAAATCTGAATTTAAAAAAGGAAATAAGGGAAATAGTATTTGTGAGTGAAGGCCTCCTGAAGCTGATGTAGTTCCAGAACCAGTCCCAGTATATTACCGTATATAACACGTTTGTATGCAAATTTTATTCCCTAAATCCGGCCTGATGGAAAACGGTCCCTCCAAGTAAGTATTATCAGGGCACGTGGGCCAAATCCAGCCGAACGTTTGGGTCGATTTCATAACATATACCAAATACAGCACCCACTTTGTCCATTACCTTATCATACAAACGAAATTATATGAATTTCAGTATTAACATAAATGTCATATCACAATTTTTCTAACGTTTACATATTGCAGGAGGAGTTTACTACGGATTGTGTAATGGAAATTTGTAGAAACGAGGTCTAAGACTTTTTGTTGATTGGGTGCCAGAAATGTTTGCATTTTTCAGATTTGATATGGACGTGGTTCTATATCGTGTCCAGAATATATATATTAGGTATCTACTTTAGTTTCGCTACTTGGATATTTATTTTAAAATGTTCAAAATATAATAAATTATGCCTGGAAGTATTCACCGAAAGAAGAACGGAGGTCATTTACGGTATTCTTTCGTTTTCCATAAATTCATTTGCACTAATATTGTTTGCCATAATCATCCCCGATCATAATATTTACTTGCACTATTATCATTTATACTAATAACGTTTGCCTTAAGAACTCAACAGTGATAACTTTAAGTTGCCATAAAATGACTTTCTATAACAACATATATCATAATAATTAGTTTCCATAAGTAACACATCTCATAATTGACTCTTGACATAATCAAAATTTGATAGAATTATGAAAATAATACATAATATTGTTAGGTCGAAATGAATTATCGTTAACACCCCGACCCAGTGCAATCCGACCCGGATAGGTTAGGTTAGGGTTCTCTTTTGATCCTTAACCCAAAAATAGGAGCCCTGCGAAGCAAGGCTCCGTCAACTTAGTCCACATTTTTCACACTAGTTTAATAAACTGAAGTTGAATTAATTATCGTTAACACCCCGACTCAGTGCATTCCGACTCGGACAGTTTGGGTTAGGTTAGGGTTCTCTTTTGACCCTTAACCCAAAAATAGGAGCCCTGCTTCGCAGGGCTCCTTCAACTTAGTTCACGTTCTTCACACTAATTTACTAAACTGAAGTTGTTCAACTTCAGTTTATTCTCTATTTTCATTTTAGATTATTGAAAACGAAAAGTATAGCAAATACATTTATGGATTTAAATTATTATGACTGTTTCGGCGAACCGAATGTTCCTAGTCGATTTGGGAAAACTATTAATATTGTGGACTGTAGGATTTCGGTTCTTATCGACTAGGAAATGAGGAAGTGAAAAGGTGATGTGGATAGGAGCCTCTTTCCTTGCACGGCAGTCTTTTTCTTTGCAAATGGCGGCCGCCTGGTGTCTTCGGGAATCCTGAAGCTGCACTCATCACTACACTTCACTAGTAGCTTCACTCACGAGCGGTTTTGTTACGTTTTTTGGTATAAGCAGTAATAATTATATATGGCGGTGCGGACTGCGGTATGCGGTGGACCCAAGTTTGGCGCGTCTCGAATCTTTTAGTATGTTCTTCGTCGCCGTTGAGCAGGGCGGCCAATAGCGAGGCGTTTTCATGAAACGATCGCTCGGATTGGCCGAGCAGCGACGAACCATTGACGTCGACATAATTAATTCTCGATGGAAAGGTAGATGGTGCTACCATATCCCCCCGGCCCTAAAGGGTTGCCTTTAAAAGAAATAGAATTGAACTTAGCTATGTTGGGTGTACTA
The DNA here is from genome assembly GCA_944739405.2 of Euclidia mi. NCBI lineage: Eukaryota > Metazoa > Arthropoda > Insecta > Lepidoptera > Erebidae > Euclidia > Euclidia mi. The sequence goes on along the minus strand of OX123182.2, from coordinate 89,434,301 downwards.
CCGCATAACCCATCAATAGGCTAAGACAGCGATTTGACAATAAAATTAATCTAAATTAACTTTAGCGAAAACTACAAACGCAATAACAGCGAAAACTACAAACTAAATACTTAAACTAAGAGGTAGATCCAACTTCAGGCTAGATCTCACTGAGTTGGAAGCGGACAGAGACGTACAACAGGGCGCACGTAGCTCCCCTTCGCGGTTTACACGGTAACAACGTGGGTTGTACCGTCCTTGGAAGTATGCAGTTTCTCTACGATGGCTAACGGCCATGAAAGCGGCGGAGCATTATCATGTATTATGACGACTAACGTACCCTCCTGTATAGGGGATGCAGGACTATTCTATTTGGAGCTAGCCTGAAGCTGGTGGAGATATTCCGCACGCCAGTGCCGCCAGAACGACTGCACGAGTTTATTCAGCAGAGTATGTCTCTGGAGCAAGCTTGAAGAGTCTGCTTCAGGAGCCGGAAATGACGATAATGGCACTTTGTTCAGAAAATGTGCAGAGCTTAACGCGGATGGTTCTGCAGGGTCACTACTTAATGCCGTGAGCGGACGCGAGTTAATCATCGCCTCGACTTGTGCAAGGACAGTTAAAAGCTCTTCGTAAGAGAGGATCTGTTGACCTATAACTTTGAAGAGATGCGTTTTAATTACTTTGACCATGCTTTCCCAACATCCACCGAAATGTGTAGATGCTGGCGGAATAAACTTCCAGTCAATATGATCTATGGAAAGTTCTTCCTGAAGACGAGTACGATATTCCTCTCTGAGAAACTTATAGAGGTCGCGTAAATAAGAACTTGCGCCCACGAAACAAGTGCCGTTATCCGTATACAAACACTGTATAGGGCCGCGCCGTGAGAGAAATAAGTTAAGGGCTGCAAGGAACGACACCGTGCTTAAATCTGTCGCAACTTCAATATGCGTAGCGCGCGTCGTTAAGCATGTAAAAATACATAGCCAGGCTTTACGGCTTTTAACACCTCGACCACGCACTGGCGTATACTGCAGTGGTCCTGCGTAATCACAACCGGTGTGTGTAAACGCTTAATCAACCTTTTTTGATTTTTTTTTTTGGTGTCGGGTTGGAAAATCCTCATGGAGTCCCTTCGCCCTGGGGGGGAAGGACGAAGGGGACTGTCAGACTCTTACTGACTAAAAACCAACCCGTGCTCCTCATGTACCCATGTGTCGGAGGGTAGGGTTTCACCTAAGCATTCCTCGCTACCCCCCGACGGGTATTGGCCCGCCAGATGGTCAGGCGGGCCCCGAACGAAACCCCCTTGGCGGCGGATGAAGGTGCTGGGCTCCGCCGCCAAAACACCCAGCGGCCGCAGAGGATAGGACGGCAACGCTACACCGCATCTCCTCTTCCTCTGCGGCCCCACCGCGACGCAACGATGGTGCGCCCCCATTTGGTCGCGGGAGATAGGGCGCGCGGCAACGCAACACCGACACGCCTCTCCTCCCGCGACCGCACCTGACTGCGAGGGACAGACAGAACTGTCCCCCGCACCTGCACCTATGGACGCATCCTACGCAGGCCTCACGCAAGCCCACGTGGAGCGTCCCCTCCCGGGATCCCACTTAGCTTCACCGTGGGCGAAAATCAAATCCACGGTTACTAAGCCCCCAACCACGACAAGGTGGAGATCCCACGGGGGGGACGCTTTATCAACCTGGTTGACGCGCTGGCTAGAGAGATCTGCCATGGGAGGGAAAGTCGGACGCGGACGAAATTTGAAACAGACGTTACATTTATGTATTCTGTGACGAATTCTTCGTCGAGCGGCTAAAATCCAATACTTATGCCTAAGTAAGGACATAAGCAACTCTGGACCAGCATGGAGGTGCTTCTTGTGATAAAAATCAACAAGAAGGTCGACAACATGATCATGTCGCGGCAGAATGCAAGGATGTTTGTAGTTATAAGGTTCATCCGAATTTGACAGACGACCCCCAACGCGTATGACACCGTGTACATCGAAGAACGGCTTGAGTCTAAGGTCTATCCTTACAGGATACAAGGGAGAACAAGGTACATTGTCTTTCAAATTTTGAATGTCGTTACTAAAATGAACAGCCTGTACAGCTCGTAGTAACTTACATTCTGCGAATTTGATATCAGTACTTGATACAAAAGTCACATTAGGTAGGTGCCTAAGAAACCTATAGACATAAACGATGGCGCGGAGTAACTTAGACCACGATGACATGCGTAGTGCGAGTGCATAGATGGGAGACTCTGCAACCTCAGCAGTCACGGGATAAGTAACAGACTTCCGTTCGGGTACATCTTCGTCTTCTGCACTGTGGTCAAAGGGTTGCATGGGCCATTCTGACGGATCATGGGAAATCCAAGAAGGTCCACGATGCCACAATGGATGATGCAGAAGATTAAGTGGAGTGATACCACGAGACAAGCAATCTGCGGGGTTCTCGGTACCCACGACGTGATTGAAACAAGTAGCGGGAACAAGTTCAATCAATTTACTAAGGCGGTTGGCGACAAAAGTCTGCCAGCGATGAGGAGAAGAATGAATCCAAGCGAGCACTACTTTGGAGCCGGAAAATGCGTATATTTCATTAATAGGGTAGTGGGGCAAAACTGTGTCTTAAACCTTGCGGAGCAACTGAGACAGCAGAAGGGCCGCGCACAACTCCAGTCTCGCAACCGAAATGGTTTTAACAGGCGAGACCTTAGACTTGGCACAAACTAACTGCACCGAGTAGTTAGCATCAATACGGACTTGCAGATATACGACTCCGCCGTAAGCACGCTCGCTGGCGTCAGTGAAACCTATTAAGTTGATGGTACACCTTCTACCAACCCAAGATGACGTGGAATAGTAATTTGATTGAGCGCGGTAAGCTTAATACAAAACTGGCCCCAAGCGGCGACAATATGGTCAGGGGGCGTTTCATCCCACTCACACTTTGATAGCCAAAGTTCTTTGATCAAGAGCTTGGCGTACAAAATTGTGGGAGCCACAAAATCCATTATGTCCCATAGTCGAGCCACTGTGGACAGCATAGTGCGTTTGGTGCACTTATCATCTGGTGGTGAGACGTCAAACCGAAAACTATCACAGGATTTGTCCCAGCGTAAACCGAGAACTTTATGCGGTACAGACTTCTCAAACTCAATGTCTGGAGAAGCTTTATGAGAATCTGGTATGCGTGCGAGAACCTCCTTAGAGTTGCTTGTCCATTTGACAAGATCAAACTGGCCTCGCTTGAAAAGCTGAATAAGCTCTTCACAAAGCGAAATTGCTAGCGGAGCGGATATGACACTACATGCAATGTCATCCATATACAAAGCGGAAGTAGCAACAGCTGCTGCGGCGGGAAAGTGATCGCCTTCATCAGCGATCAACTGGCGAACAACTCGTAACGCGTGATATGGGCTAAACTTGAGTCCAAAACAAACACGATTGAACTGATACACAGATAAAGGTTCCTTATTGTTAAAACATTAAAAAACCGTTGAAATCTACGGTCAAACTCGCAAACGCCGATATTGAGGAACATTTGGCGGCAATCAGCTGACAGAGCGATTTGGAAAAGACGAAACTTTACTATGATGTTAAATAAATCATCCTGTAGATTAGGGCCGGCATGCAAAATGTCATTAATCGACTGACCCGATGTAGTCTTAGAACTAGCATCTAAAACCACACGAAGTTTAGTAGAGGTTTTATCTTCGCGAATTACGCCATGATGCGGGATATAATATGAGGGAAGAGAGTTGCCCTCGTTGTTTACAACTACACTCAAAAAACCTTTATCTATGTAGTCACGAATGACGTCATTATAGGCGCTGCGTAACTTAAGTGATGCATCAAATTTACGTTCCAAACAATGGAAACGTCTAAGCGCAGCAGCGTACGAGTCGCCTAACGAATAAGGGTCACCATAGAATGGCAACGACACAACGTATCTGCCACTGTCGTCACCAACAGTGGTAGCACGGAAATGTTCTTCACACTCGAGATCTTTAAGGCTCATCGAGGGCGGTGCGGTAACCTCTTCAAGCTCCCAAAATCGCTTGAGAAGAGAATCAATATTATTTTCTTGAAGAACAGAACAACAGCAAGACGTAATGTATTAAGAAGTATGTAACGTAGGTACGGTACCCATAATCACATACCCAAATACCGTCTCAATAGCGGGCGGTAAGTCATGTTGCTCACCACGTACCACGTCAGTTAGTAGCAAGTGCGGGAATATTGCAGCTCCGATTAAAACATCAATGTCTGCCGGATTCGCAAACTCCGAGTCTGCCAGCGGCAATAACTCGAAGTGTGTGAGTAGCGATACGTCCACATTAGCGTTTGGCAATGTGTCCGTAATACGCTCCACGATAAGCGAAGAAATGTTAAAATTAATATTCCTATCAAAACGCGAATGTATTTTAATACCTACAGAACCCTTGCAATGTTTTTCTGAACCGCCGATCCCTTTGACCACTGAACTAGTATTTTTGAAAATCTTTCTTTTATCTTTTGTAGCCTTCACTATTTTTTCTTTATTTTTTTATACTAACCGTCTTCTAACAATATCGAACACAAATAAAAAATATCCTATTTTGTTCAGTCGTTTGGCAGTTACATATACGCGTACATACATTTAGGTGATGCTCTTTTATTTATATAGAGGTATTAAATAAAAAAAATATATATATATATTAACTATATCGCATCGCGAAAACAGTTTGGTATTTACTTTATTATTCAGCTAGTTACAAGCATTTTAATATTACTCATTAGAAAAAGAGGACTGGATTGACTAATAACGTCAGCAGCAACAAGGTATTTAGTTCCATACCTATAATCGTCGATACGAAAGCGAAGGCGATTTGTGAGAAAGGACACAAACCAATATCTAACAACGTTTTCAATTATAATTTAATCGTAAATTTGCTCAAATATACACTAACGACATCATCATATCAGCCAAACGACGTCTACTGCTGGACATAGGCCTCCCCCAAGGTTCTCCAGACAGACCGGTCTTGAGCCGCCCGCATCCAACCTCCTCCCGCGATCTTGACAAGATCGTCGGTCCACCAGGGGGCCTACCTCTGCTGCGTCGTCCGGTACGTGGCCGCCACTCCAGAACCTTTCTGCCCCAACGGCCATCGATTCTTCGAGCTATGTGCCCTGCCCACTGACAATTCAGCTTGGCTATCCGGAGAGCTATGTCGGCGACTTTGGTTCTACTGCGGATCTCCTCATTTCTGATTCGATCTCGCAGGGAAACTCCAAGCATAGCTCTCTCCATCGCCCTCTGAGTGACCTTGAGCCTTCTGATAAGGCCCATAGTGAGCGACCACGTCTCTGATCCGTAAGTCATCACTGGCAACACACACTGTTCAAAGACTTTCGTCTTGAGACACTGCGGGATATCGGATGAGAAGATATGTCGTAGCTTCCCGAACGCTGCCCAACCGAGTTGGATTCGACGATTGACCTCCTTCTCGAAGTTGGATTTACCTAATTGGACTACTTGTCCCAGGTAGATATACTAGTCGACAACTTCGAGGGTAGAGTTCCCAACCTGAATAGGAGCAGGTACAACATGGACGTTCGACATGATTTTCGTCTTGTCCATGTTCATCTTAAGACCTACTTATTGGGAGACTCTACAGAGGCCATCGAGCATTGTGCCTAGGTCTTCCATGGTCTCAGCCATGACTACGATATCGTCTGCGAATCGAAGGTGAGTGATGTACTCGCCGTTGATGTTGATGCCGAGTCCATTCCAGTCCAGAAGCTTGAAAACATCCTCCAGCGCAGTGGTAAACAGTTTCGGGAATATGACATCCCCCTGTCTCACCCCTCGCTGGAGTTGAATAGGTTTCGAACTCTGGTCCTGGAGGCGGACTGACATGGTGGCGTTTTCATACAAACACTTCAGCACTTCGATATATCGGTAGTCAATCCGGCACCATTGGAGAGACTGTAGCACCGCCCAGGTTTCGATCGAATCGAAGGCTTTCTCATAGTCCACAAACGCCAAGCATAAGGGCTGGTTATACTCCTCGGACTTCTGTATAACCTGCCGCAGCGTATGTATGTGGTCTATGGTACTATAGCCTTTACGAAAACCGGCTTGTTCGGGAGGCTGGAACACAAACGACATAACAGATTTTTTATAGTAATAGGCGGCAAACGAGCAGACGGATCGCCTGATGGCAAGCAATTACCGCCGCCCATGGACACAAGCAACACCACAGGAGTCACAGGTGCGTTGCCGCCCTTTGGGGTTGGGAACAGGGATAGGATAAGGAGTGGGATGAGGGAGAAGGAATAGGGGTCCTCCGGCACTCTCACTCACCGAACGAAACGCAACAGTTTAAGGTCGTAAGTAATAATATTCACATAAGTAGCAACCACTACCCTGATCTGGCTCGAAGGACCAGTAAATGGCGATACGATGGAGATTTGATTGAAATCTAACACTCTGTTATCTCAGTCAACCCGCTTACCATCTTAATCCAAGACGTCGCCTCATAGAGACTTTCGAGCCACAGACTGGTAAGGACAGCTGTCTAGCTGTCCTTACCAGTCTGTGGCTCGAAAGTGGACCATATACATGTCAGATACAGTGACAATACAGAGAATTGGGTCTCCGATGGTTTCACGTAACGTGACTTGACTTACCGTTCATAATAGATCGGAAAAGTAAATCAACATTTGGAGAGGTCACTTGTTGGATGACCGCATGTTCTGAATTTATATTTTAGAGCTAAGTCAGTACAGTTCCCTTTTTTCTCTTGACCAAAATCGCTTTTTTGATAACTATCAAATAAAAAAAGGAGACCCATGTAAGACTGTTTGTCTACCGCAGCAGAGAGGAGCAAAGCTGCGTCTGTGTGTGTGGTTTTGCTGTAGGTTAAACCAGCTGAGAAGACGGCAGCTATGACCGCGGATTTACACGATGGAGAACTGTAACATAAATATTATTGTAAGTTGCTCACATATAAAAATATTTATGTATAATGGCGAACGTTTAGAAGTATTCATTGCATTACGCTTAATACGAAAAGATTTTGTAAATAAAAGGTTCGGCTTGGTCACATTTTCGATAAAAATGAATCCCTGTGATCCCCGATCAGTCGTACCGAAGACGTGTCTTTTAATAAAAAGAAACATTTCTAATAAAACTTTTCTTAAAGTTCGTGATTGATGTTAGAATGAGCCTCGTTAAATCGCAAGATTAACTTCTAGACCTAATATCTGAGGCTGAATGCTTTATTTAAGAGATATACACAGTTATAGCGAATATTCAACGCCCTCAAGCTTAGTCTAGACTATATTTAATATGTATGTAATCCTGTTAGCTACATGGTTTCCACAGAGGGTATTACTGGGTCATGTCACTTTACCTTACCGGCTCCATAAGTAACTGAAAATCCAGATTAAAATACTTTAAAGATATGAAGATATTTTATATTCTGTATCGTGACGGATTATGAACACAATGTGTCAGTACCCCATGTCATACCGTGAGTGTCGCAATAGGCGACTAAGGGAGATACACGAAGCAAATAATATTTTGCAGTATAGCCGGCCACTTTATGGCAACCTATGTAAATGGCCAGTGTGGTATTGTAGGCCTAACCCTCCTATTGACCTCATACTGACTAGATGTTCTTAATCCGTCACCACACGGATGACTTTGGTATTAAAATATATGGCTATTGCTGTTTTCTGCGTTGCCCAAAATACGTTAATTACATAGCACCTTTAATAACCCAGTTTTACTACTACGCAGCATAAGTTTGTTACTTTCAAGGAAACAGATAAAAGTTAAAAATAAAATGAACTTAATATGATTACTGTGCCAAGATTGGGTTGGAGTATATTGCAGCGTAAGACCGTTGGGCTATCGTAAAAAGTGCATGGAACGGAAAGCTTTTCACAGAGTAGGACTTACCTACTCTGTGAAACCACAGTAGTAGGTACTGGTTAAGATAAAGCCATTCAAGCGATTTTGCTTGCTCTTCTTATTCTTTAGTAATTTAAAACTTTCACTATTTTTATAGGTACATCATTCAGGTCTTTTTAACTTAGAAAAAACTAAAGTATTAAATATTCGCACGATTAAGAATTTATAATGCGCTAAAAAACCTTTTTGTTGAAGTTCAGATTAAAGCTAGGACTGTAAAAACGTACAGATAGATGATGATTGTTCTTATTTTGTTAAAACAAACAAATATTATAATTACACTAAATAATACCGAGACTACGCTTTATCTCTACAAAAACGATAACAAGAGTTCCAACAGAAAAGCTGATTCTGGTGTTGTAAAGGATATTTTAAACACAGAAATAATAGATGAGAACTGCTAGATTTATAACTATTTATACCTATTATAACTTTTACTATTTATAACTATCCTCCGTAGAGGAGCAGCAACCCAATTGCTGACACTATGAAGAACAGTAAACGCCTATAGCTTCATAACAATAAAAAATTTATTGTGCCTCGCCTGCTGTTTTTCATCAAAATCGCTACCGCCCGCCGCCGCTCGTCATGCACGGGGAGTTAATGGGTAGCTCATAGGCTACCTCAATATGTACCTACAGGAAATTATTTCTCGTAAGTTATCTCTCACGGATGGGAAAAATAAGTATACTGACACAACATTTCGTATCGAATTATTTCTTTGGAAAAAGCGGGTAGTTGAACTTTTTTGTGCAATGCTGTTTATTCAATACATAGTTCTAGGTATTCACCGCAGCTTTGGCTGGCGTAACACTTTATATGATCCACAAACTTATTCTTGGAGTCCGGGTGTCCTTTTTGTACCTTGAATATTTGTACGCCATCCCGAGATACAGAACTTATCCAGATTGTGGAATTGTGGTTGAAATAAAAATCAAATGAAATAATACATTTTATGCCGAATTGGTGCGTGGTATTTCCACCGTGAATAATTGGATCAGATATGAGTATCTTTCAGTCTCCCTCACTTAACCCAATGTTGTCATAGATAAGTGAGAGAAACGTAAGGTCTGTATATGCATTGCATTGGTATTAATGAGAGAATATGGTAGAGGTAGCCTATGAGCTACCCATTAACTCCCCGTGCATGACGAGCGGCGGCGGGCGGTAGCGATTTTGATGAAAAACAGCAGGCGAGGCACAATAAAATTTTTATTGTTATGAAGCTATAGGCGTTTACTGTTCTTCATAGTGTCAGCAGTTGGGTTGCTGCTCCTCTACGGAGGATAGTTATAAATAGTAAAAGTTATAATAGGTATAAATAGTTATAAATCTAGCAGTTCTCATCTATTATTTCTGTGTTTAATATATCCTTTACAACACCAGAATCAGCTTTTCTGTTGGAACCCTTGTTATCGTTTTTGTAGAGATAAAGCGTAGTCTCGGTATTATTTAGTGTAATTATAATATTTGTTTGTTTTAACAAAATAAGAACAATCATCATCTATCTGTACGTTTTTACAGTCTTAGCTTTAATCTGAACTTCAACAAAAAGGTTTTTTAACGCATTATAAATTCTTAATCGTGCGAATATTTAATACTTTAGTTTTTTCTAAGTTAAAAAGACCTGAATGATGTACCTATAAAAATAGTGAAAGTTTTAAATTACTAAAGAATAAGAAGAGCAAGCAAAATCGCTTGAATGGCTTTATCTTAACCAGTACCTACTACTGTGGTTTCACAGAGTAGGTAAGTCCTACTCTGTGAAAAGCTTTCCGTTCCATACACTTTTTACGATAGCCCAACGGTCTTACGCTGCAATATACTCCAACCCAATCTTGGCACAGTAATCATATTAAGTTCATTTTATTTTTAACTTTTATCTGTTTCCTTGAAAGTAACAAACTTATGCTGCGTAGTAGTAAAACTGGGTTATTAAAGGTGCTATGTAATTAACGTATTTTGGGCAACGCAGAAAACAGCAATAGCCATATATTTTAATACCAAAGTCATCCGTGTGGTGACGGATTAAGAACATCTAGTCAGTATGAGGTCAATAGGAGGGTTAGGCCTACAATACCACACTGGCCATTTTCATAGGTTGCCATAAAGTGGCCGGCTATACTGCAAAATATTATTTGCTTCGTGTATCTCCCTTAGTCGCCTATTGCGACACTCACGGTATGACATGGGGTACTGACACATTGTGTTCATAATCCGTCACGATACAGAATATAAAATATCTTCATATCTTTAAAGTATTTTAATCTGAATTTTCAGTTACTTATGGAGCCGGTAAGGTAAAGTGACATGACCTAGTAATACCCTCTGTGGAAACCATGTAGCTAACAGGATTACATACATATTAAATATAGTCTAGACTAAGCTTGAGGGCGTTGAATATTCGCTATAACTGTGTATATCTCTTAAATAAAGCATTCAGCCTCAGATATTAGGTCTAGAAGTTAATCTTGCGATTTAATGAGGCTCATTCTAACATCAATCACGAACTTTAAGAAAAGTTTTATTAGAAATGTTTCTTTTTATTAAAAGACACGTCTTCGGTACGACTGATCGGGGATCACAGGGATTCATTTTTATCGAAAATGTGACCAAGCCGAACCTTTTATTTACAAAATCTTTTCGTATTAAGCGTAATGCAATGAATACTTCTAAACGTTCGCCATTATACATAAATATTTTTATATGTGAGCAACTTACAATAATATTTATGTTACAGTTCTCCATCGTGTAAATCCGCGGTCATAGCTGCCGTCTTCTCAGCTGGTTTAACCTACACCAAAACCACACACACAGACGCAGCTTTGCTCCTCTCTGCTGCGGTAGACAAACAGTCTTACATGGGTCTCCTTTTTTTATTTGATAGTTATCAAAAAAGCGATTTTGGTCAAGAGAAAAAAGGGAACTGAACTGACTTAGCTCTAAAATATAAATTCAGAACATGCGGTCATCCAACAAGTGACCTCTCCAAATGTTGATTTACTTTTCCGATCTATTATGAACGGTAAGTCAAGTCACGTTACGTGAAACCATCGGAGACCCAATTCTCTGTATTGTCACTGTATCTGACCTGTATATGGTCCGTCTAGCTGTCCTTACCAGTCTGTGGCTCGAAAGTCTCTATGAGGCGACGTCTTTGATTAAGATGGTAAGCGGGTTGACTGAGATAACAGAGTGTTAGATTTCAATCAAATCTCCATCGTATCGCCATTTACTGGTCCTTCGAGCCAGATCAGGGTAGTGGTTGCTACTTATGTGAATATTATTACTTACGACCTTAAACTGTTGCGTTTCGTTCGGTGAGTGAGAGTGCCGGAGGACCCCTATTCCTTCTCCCTCATCCCACTCCTTATCCTATCCCTGTTCCCAACCCCAAAGGGCGGCAACGCACCTGTGACTCCTGTGGTGTTGCTTGTGTCCATGGGCGGCGGTAATTGCTTGCCATCAGGCGATCCGTCTGCTCGTTTGCCGCCTATTACTATAAAAAATCTGTTATGTCGTTTGTGTTCCAGCCTCCCGAACAAGCCGGTTTTCAACCGTTGGCCACGGTTTGGCAGCCATAGGTACATTTCAATATAAACTGTTTGGATACGCAGCCGGCGACGTCGCCATGGCAAACAAGTGAGGCAGGGCTCTTAAGATAAGACGTCATGGCATGTTAGATCTCTCTAATAAATAGGTACAAGTCAGTTTTATGTACCTACCCACTTGCTTTTATAAGGAACTAGCTTTTGCCCGCGTGGAAGTCGAAAATTACCTCACGGGAACTCAATACCGGGATAAAAAGTATACTATATCCTATTCCAGGTTATGGTCTATCTGTGGGCCAAGTTTCATTCTAATCGGTTCAGTAGGTTTTTCGTGAATGCGTAACAGACAAACAAATAAACATTCGCATTTATAATATTAGTAAGGATAAGGATAGTATATATTAATGACTTACCTTTTTATTTAAAAAACATCTGTGATGTCGTACTTTTTGCAGATGATACGTCACTTATTTTTAAAGTAGATAGGAATAGAAATCAATTTGATGATGTAAATAATGCACTATTACAAGTTACACGATGGTTTACAGCAAACAACCTAGTACTTAATTCTAGGAAAACTAAATGCGTTAAATTTGCTTTACCTAACGTTAGACAACTGGGACCTAATATTATGCTAGATAGGGAGGAACTTGACACAGTAGACTCTACAGTGTTCTTAGGTATTACATTAGATAATAAGTTACAATGGGGTGCACATATAGCATGTCTAGCAGGAAAGCTCAGCTCTGCTGCGTATGCCGTCAGAAAAGTTAGGCAACTTACTGACATCGACACGGCTCGTTTAGTATATTTTAGCTATTTTCTCCGTGTTATGTCCTACGGTATTTTGTTATGGGGCAAAGCAGCGGATATTCAGAATATCTTCGTTCTACAGAAACGAGCGGTACGAGCAATATACATGTTCGGTGCAAAAGATACTCTTAGGGAACGCTTTAAGTCTATAGGAATTCTAACAGTAGCCTCGCAATTTTTATTTGCTAATATTTTGTACATTAGGCAAAATATAAGTTTATTTACCTCAAAAAGCGATATACATAATATAAATACTCGTTTACATAAAGTTAATAATTCTTTTGTAGGGCTAGGTATTCGTATATACAATAAAATACCAATTAGTCTTTTAGAATTACCATTTAGTACATTTAAAGCTAAAATAAAAGACTGCCTTATTAAGAATAGTACTACTATATACTATTAATGATTATTTTAGTGACAAGGATAGATGGTCACTTACACTAGACAACTCATGATCTACTACTTATCCACTCACGTGCTAACGTCACAACAAAAAAGCGCTTGTAGTGCTTACCAAAAAGTTACATGGAGCGCCAGCGCGCCTTAGTATAATAAAACTTGATTTACGACGGTTCCAAGGGGTTATTTGGTAAACAATTGACTGTTTTGTATAGATTAGGGTACGGAGAACTCATTCATTGAAGTTTCTAAGAATTTAACAACCATTTAAAATTATAAAAAATAGGGGAACTTAAAACACATGTCAAACTATGAAGTTGTTAACGAAAATATTTTTTTGTTCGAAATCTATATCAATAACATATGTTTTGTTTATTATAATTATAAAGTACATTAATCAATCTTTTAATTAAGTATTTAATATGTATACGCCATCCTACAAAAAGGGCTTAAAATTAATGTTGAAATAGAGCACTAATTCCTCATACACCGCTTACCGCTACTAGGTAATGCGAAATGTTTATGCCTATTTTAAGAAAAACTTTGAACCTGTAGACCAGAAATATATTTTTTTTATAAAATCCTGGACTTAGAACCACACAAGTATGCTGCATAACGAAGTATAACCAAGAAATATTGATATTGATTGATTGAAATGGAACGTAGTCCCCTTGGTAGCCACAGTTACCAGAGGCACTACAAGCGAAGTCACTTTGGTAGCTCCAGCTACCTAAAGCACATGAGTGGTTATTTAGAATTTATATAGATACTTAGCATTTTTCAGTTTATCATTATATAACATTTCTAGTTCTCTTAAATTATTATTCGTTTATCATAATTAGGTCATTCTACTTACTACATCTACATTTGCATTGTTGTTCCACATCTTTTTTTAAAATTTACTGTACTGTAAGATGAAGATAACTCGTTATCATGGTCTGTGAACTAAAGTTTTTGTAATTTTGTGTATTCATATACCGTAACTTCTGTAACATACATTTCCACCATAGTTCTGAACATGGTCACGAGTTGTATACATTATAAGTCGTAAGTGGATGCTCCTGTTACACAATATTCGCATTGGAAGGCTAACTAAAACACATCATTTAGTAACTACATTAATTGCTTAAGTATTATGTCTGTAACTGATTACTATCTACAAGTAATTAAGTACAATGTGTAACAGTTGCAGCTCCTTACAAAAATGAAAATATGTACCATAATATTGGCGATTTAAAAGAGTGGCCTCGAGTTTTATTGCCCGTTCTTTCTCGTGGCTCTACCTATTGCTTTGCGAACGAGGCAGTAAATGTAAATGTAGAAGCATTAAGTAATTTAATTTTAAAATTGACGTTCATAAGCGTCACATTGTGACCTAGATGAATAAATGATTTTGATTTTGATATGGGATCACATCTTTTTTAAGATAAATAAAAAAGTTATAAGGACTTTTTAACATTTATTGATCTTCCCATCTTCATCATGTTCTGTTGTAGTTCGGTCGGGCTATCTTTTAATATTTTGTCACTTTGCCTTCGTACTAATGAACATCCACACAGAAGGCACACATTTCTATGGTCTCGTGGACACGGTCCAGCTTGTTCACCTTTATTAGCATCTTGCTACAAACTCTGATTTACTGAAGCCATAGCGAGTTTTAAAAATACCACGAATGAATAAAATTACACATCACTAGCTAGTACAATACATTAAAATGTCTACGCATAGAGATTTTACATTGTGTATGAATGAAAATGTCACAGTGAACTTAAACAAAATCGATTAAAAGTCACGGTAAAATAAGATTTGGGGTTACCTTCGTCAGAAGAAGCTATTTATTTTTATTGGATGTAAAGAATCTTTTTTGAGACTAATAGTTCGCCAACTGCAATTCTGCACCCGCTTTTCCGAGATGCCGACCGTAGGACGAGCATTGCGACACCAAAAATATTCTTACATCCAAAAAATATTTAATCCTCTGATAAATGCCTAAGAATGAAAAAAAAATTATGGATTAACGCAAAATGTTGACGTTCCCGATGTCTGACATATTCCATTACCACAAAACACTGTTGGTAGCGCATATATCGATAAAAACCCGATCAATTGACATATTACTTTGCAATGACACATATTTGTGTACCGTTGCGCTCATTGGATTTGACATAATTTGTTTTTGACAGATCTGTCGCTAAGTTACTTAGTAGAGATTATTTGTTTCAAAAAGTCTATATTCTCGTGTCATGGACTATATAGGGATCATAGCAAGGGATCATAGATAGACATATTATTTAGGGACACTGACAATGTAGACATTTTCACTTAGTGTTGTCATTAATTTTATTATCTTTCAATTGCCTACTGCCTTAGACTATATATATTAAGTAAATAGACGGAGAAATCACATCACTCAAAGGTCTGGGACTGGGCTCCGGTGTGGACCCCATTACCCGTCAAAATTTAATAGAACTTCATTTGAAACTTTGATACTTCTTTCATAGACATTTTGATTTATTCGTATAAAAATGTGACGCATAAACATAGTGACGTTATACCTTTATCGATACTTTTATTTTACAGACTAGCTTCGGCCCACGTATTTGCCGATGTGGGTGACAGTTATTGCAAAAAAAGGTGGCCTTTGCACTATTGTGATGTAGAAGCTATACTGTAATATTTCTTTGAAAAATAAGTATACTTGAATATAATTATATATCTCAAGAAAAGTGTTTTCATCGATCATCACAAACTTTCGTGTTTATAAAAGTTCAAATAAAACCATCTGCTGCTAACAACTAAGTTTAAAGCTTGTGTAATTAAATGCAAGACTTCACATGTAGGACGATACTATTAACTGTACTAAGTACTGAGTAATCATTGACTACTTTTTTGCAGTGGCGACAGATTGCCAAAAACGATAAATTACCATGATGCTAATCGTGTGACTCATTATCATGATTATATAATCGTAGCCATGATAAACCTGTCGTCATGCAAATGACAAGTAGACTGCTGTGAACCCTTAAAATATTTGTTCTCAGTTCTCGAAAAAATGGTCGTACGTTGTTGTCCTGGGAAAGGTCTATCATTACAGACATGTTTATTCTAGCCAATAAGCTTGATATTGTAGTGATCGACGGAGCAGAGCGATTCGCATTGATAGACGTTATTACCACATCGCATGACAGCAATCTCGTAAAAGCAGAAAAAGAGAAGGAGATAAAATATTTGGTCCCAGCTCATGAGATTGTCGATATGTGGGATGTGAACTCGGCGATCATTGTGCCGGTAGTTGTGTCAGTAAATGGACTAATCGCCAAGAGCCTTTACCAACATCTAAAGATGCTCGCACTAGGCAGCAGAAAAACTAATATTTTTAACAACAACACTTTTTGAGTTCGGTGCCAGTTAGAAGTACGCTCACAATTTTTATTTTCTTTCTTACTCACCATGCGGGCTCCTGGTTAAATTCTTTTAAATTATTTTATTTCTCACTTATTTTAGACCTAGGCGTATCTATAAGGGTGTAATTAATTTGACCTGTATATATAATATGATTTTGTAAAGATTTGAGTTTTTTTTCTAACTAAGCCAATGACATTGTCAGAGACTTTTTCTATTTTACACTAAATAAATGTGATTCATTATGTGTGAAATATTTTATTTTAAATTGACCCTGAAGTTAAATTTAATTTCTAATCTACATATTAGTGAACTCAATTTTTACTACAGCCTGCTCTCGATTAGTGATTTGATATAATTATATAGGCCTAATTTAGTTTGGAAGATTTTAGACAAACACTTGACGATCGTGATAATTTGCTAAATAATAAGCATATAACTTCCAAAAGTCTGAAATACGTAACGTGGTTTTGTATTCGAAAACCATTACGTGGTAATGATCTCGTCATTGACCCTATCATTGCATATAGGTAGTGATTATTAGTGATATTATGTATAGTCCGTGCCAGGAGAACATAGACATTTTGTAAACAAAGTATTTCTACTAAGTGACATAGCGATAGTTCTGTCAAAAACAAATAATTTCAAATCCAATGAGCGCAACGGTACATAGATACCTGTCATTGGAAACTAATATGTCAATGGATCGGGTTTTTATCGATGTTATGCGCTGTCAACAGGATCTTTTAATGTTTTGAGGTACTGACGCCTAGAATGTCAACATTTGGAGTTAGTTCATTGAAATGTTACATTCTTGGGCTTAACATGCATTTATCAGAGGACAACATTATTTTTTTTAGTTGTCAAGAAGGGGTAAGTAAAGCTAAATACAAGTTTATAGGATCGCAACGCTTCTCCCGCTGCCGGCATCTCGAAAAAGCGGGTGCAGAATAGCAGATGGCAAACTATTAGTCGCACAGAAAATTATTTGTATCTAAAAAAGAAATTGCGTTTTCAGACTACCGTAACTTTTAATGGATTTTGTTTAAGTTCATTCTGACGATTTTATTCACAAACGACGTAAAATCTCCATGCCTAGAAATGTTTAATCATTTATCAATAATTTAATATTTTAGGATAGGTAGGCTACTTTGAGCAAATGATTTATTGCCTATGATTTAAAAAAATATCATGTCAATAATAGAGTAACATAAATGTACTCTATCATTAACATACATGGTACTCTATTTTTCCTTAATTTACAGAATAAATTAAGTATATGTAAAACGACAAAAAAATCGGCAAATTTATGAACATTCAACCATTCAAGCACAAAGTCAAATATTTTATTTCAGTAAAATTAAACAATTTAAATTAAAAAACATAGTAGCATAATTCGCCATTGCAAAAAAAAGACAGTTCTAAAAGTATAAAATCTAAAACACAACTGTTTGAAAAAAAGTTGTGAAGCCCTGAATGTTTGTTTACAAAAAGTCTATCTTCGCGCGGCACCAACTATAGGTATATCAATTGCTTTATTCACCTTAAAAAGGTAATTTAAAAATATATTTTTATCGTAACTTATTTACTAGTGTTTAAATTTAAGCTGTATTTATTCACATATTTTACTTTATCTGAGGATTTATCAACATTCAATTGATATTCATTCTGAGTAAACCAAATCTAAGGATTTATTGCAAACATTATCGATATTTTATCGAAATTCATTTTGAGTAAGCACATCACTAGTCTAGTTAATATTTACGACAATTTCGAAGAATGTTCGAAGATTCGAAATGACATTTGTGTATTTATCTTTCACTTACATGAGAAAAAAATCATAAGTCAGAGTGAAGTGCATATATTGGGTAAGGTTGCTATTTTAATGCGGTCTCTATTATTAGTCCAACCTCTCTACCTACTGCAATGATACATCTAATTAAATGATATCTCAGATCAAGTAAAAAACGATATTTATTTATATCATAAATAAAATCTTCTTTTTAAATTATAATATAATATACATAAAATATTTTTTAAGATTATCTTGAATTGTTTCTAGATGTAGGTAAAAAAAATTACCTACCTATTTTCTATTAAACACATACGATTGTTTTGTAAATGGTAACTCTGAAAATGACATTAAACAAGCACCGGAAATGAATGTATACGTACAAAATACGAAATAATTATATTACTAAGGTTTTCATAACTAACGTTTATAGACGCTTCTAACACTTAAAAGGTATAATCTTGCCATTGTTCTTTGGCATGTACCTTGGAATGGGTACACTTTTAAGGGATTTCCCGAAATTATAAGGGTTAAATTTTAAATAATATATGTGCGTGCGTAACAGAGCAGGCAAAGCTGCGGGCGAGCGCTAGTTCAATATAAGGCAATTATTATCAAACAAGCATTGTTTTAGTTGCGATTTAAGAAATTCGACATAGTGACCTGCACTTTCACGTCATGACATCTCCATTTTGCATTTTACGACAAAAACTTTAAAGTTAAATAGTTGCGTTCCTAGAACATACCTCGTGGCAAACTGTTGTGTAGAAGTAAGATGTCTAACTTTCATTAAATGTTTAAGCTTAGTCGGCTACACACTTTAAACTGTAGGAAGATTTCTTTTAATATAAACATGATGTAGTAAATTATAAAGCAGACTTCTTTCAAAGAAATTAGATACATGAAATGGAGATAATGAAGTTATGTAAAGAGTTTTAAATTAGTCGGTACTTTTATTAGTCGTGACTGCCTCGGTAAATAATGTCTAAATATGAATAATATAGGATTAGAAATCATGCTGTGCGATAGACAACAAAAATGGTGAAGTGGTTAAAATGGTCGCTTAGCTATTTATTGAATTTGATATAAAGGCAAAACACTTTCTGTGATCCACAAGTTGTTGTTTCGAGTCTGGATGATTTTTTTGCATCCATTGTTTAAATGTTATACTTTGAAGAAGTCTATTTACTATGCATGACAAAGTAAATAAAATTCGCCTACAAATTGCATCATCGTCGCATTCGTGATCAGAGTGACCCATAATAATAATATTTCATGCAACGATGGTGCTTATTAGTACTGGTTCGGCAGTCAATATCGATCCAAGAATAGCCTCATTACTAGAAATAACGCAGAATAATATATTTTTCTGGGTCACTTGTTTCGTAAAATACCGCCATCGTAGGCATTATTCAAATGATGCACCGTTATTTTCTATTTAATATAGGTAAATGCTGTTCAGAATAATTTTATTATTTTTAAAGACTTCGCCCGCGACACCGCCTGCGTGAATTATACATCAAAACCTTTGGGTTTAGGTATTGTACTATCTATTCGTGAAAACCGGACTTCATTTATTATATCTTTAGATTATTATTCTGCAAAAATCGGCAGAAATAATTGTTGCACGGCGAGTAGCAACTCTCAATCAATTTGTCGTCTTTTTTATGCCTTTTATGTAGCGACGGCTGCCCGTCCGTCTGCCCGCCGCATTTTATTTTATTAAAACGCTATTGTGTTATATTAGTCCTTAAAAGCCTTCCTTATACGTATTGTTACAATCTCTTAAGTGCTCCGTTTCTGTTCTTGAGAAATATAATTTGTACCACTTAAACAATTTTGCACAACACACATTTATTTTATTGTTGAAATTTCATTTGTCTATAAGTATAGAATTTTTCAAGTGCGTATACTCCGTCTCTTTCTATAAGACGTCGATTACATCCTACAATAGTATAGATACATATTTTTCCCCGACGTCCCCTTCCTTGGCTAAGAGATTAATTACAGAATCGGCAGTTTTAATTAGTTTTGTAATTAACAGCCGCATGGCACGCCTCCGAGGCTAACTAATATAAATTATCGTTTAATACAATAACTGCGTAGGGTTAAATTGGTTGCAATAGCGAGAAAATGTTTAAAAAAGTATTAACGTGAAAAATACATTATTTATACCCATATTCTGCTTATAAAGCTTTACCTCGCGAATTGCTAACGACTACACAATTTTGGGTTGTGGGTAAGGCGTGGTTTCGACGCAAGGGAATGTCGAGGACA
Source organism: Euclidia mi (assembly GCA_944739405.2). Lineage (NCBI taxonomy): Eukaryota > Metazoa > Arthropoda > Insecta > Lepidoptera > Erebidae > Euclidia > Euclidia mi. The sequence goes on along the minus strand of OX123182.2, from coordinate 89,414,103 downwards.
CCGCGGTAGTTTTAGTGAGTAGGTCCCGGATGACTTAACCATTTCTCCTACAAGCCTTTTCCACCCTAACTAGACTTCTTCTTCTTTTCGTGTCAATAGTTCCTAAAAATAATTTCCGTGAAACTGATCCGCTGTAATATTGGGACAATGCTACGGCGCTCGGAGTAGCTGCATTGAGATCGTCCACTGTACGGACAGATTGGGTACTCCAATAAATGTGACATAGACTGCACAGGATCACCGCAGTCACATTCCGCTCGGCTTGGGTCTCTGAACAGTCTGAAACCCCATTTGCACATATTCACCCTGCAGCGGCCAACTTGTGTGCGCAGTCTGTTTAGCGATTTCCAGATCGGCCACGGCAGGGTGTGTACTGGTGGTAGGCTCTCCCGTGGTGCTAAGAAATTCGAAGGAGGAGGGTTCACCTCACTCCAGAGCCTTCGCCTTGCAGCTGCTGGGTAGTCTTCTATAGCTGTAATGCAGCGGAGAAAACTTCGTCGGCTTTTTAGACGATTGGGAGGTAATTGATGTCCATACAGGGGGTGTCGATAGTCATGCTCTTGCTTCTGTTTTTCCACGGAGCAGGCCACGTCTCATCGCATTTCAGGTGGTGCTGCCCCTGCCAGCAGATAAACTATATTTAGAGGTGTAGGTTTGAGGCATCCAGTTATTATGCGACAGTTTCATTTAAGGCCACGTTAACCTGGTTGGCATGTGAAGAACGATGCCATACAGGGCAAGTGTATTCACCCGAGGAGAAATAAAGAGCAATTCCCGTAGTGCGGTGGACATCTGGAGAAGCACCCCACTGTGTAGACGTCTAACGGCGTAGTACATTATTGCGGGTTCCTACTTTCATCTTCGTTTTTTGGCAGTGCGATTTAAAAGTGAGTGATCGGTCTAAAGTTACTCCAAGATATTTTGGATAAGAACAGTGCTCGATAGTCAATCCTTGCCATTTGATGTTAAGGGCCCGGTTTGCATGATGGTTTCGCAAATGAAAAACAAATGACTGTGTTTTATCGTCGGGTTGGGTCGTAGGCAGTTATCATTATAATATGCTGTTAATGTATTAAGAGCCGCCGTTAGGTTATTTTCAGCCTCCTCAAATGTGGATGTCTGAGTCGTACGTGCGAGGTCGTCGGCATAGAGATTTTTTTCTGTAAAAAGGCTAGAAGGCTGTAGTGTAGATGTTGAACAGGGTAGGCGCAAGAACGCTCCCCTGGGGAAGACCATTCTTTAAAAGGTGCCATCTACTTTTGTCGTGGTGTAAGTAAACCTGAAAACGACGGTCACGAAGTAGTGCCCCCAAAATTTGGACAAAGCCGACTAAGAGAGAGTAACTAGACTTATGTAAGGGATTGTCTGCATGAGGGGAAATCTTTTTGCGTACGATCACAGCAACAAAAAATACAAAAAGTTTTTAAAGGGTTGCCAAGCGCTCTGGACACTACTGCGCGCCGCGTTGTGAGTTTTCCGTTCGTTTTATACGATCCAAAGTCTTGTAATTTCAGCGATGTCATGATTAAATTTTACACATTGAGGTAAATACCGCTTTACTGCAGTTTGTAAAAAGTTCTTTTATTTATGGTCAACCGTACAAAGAGCACATAATAATATATCTGAGACAATCAAACCCAAAACACTCGGTGCAGTTCGAAATTGAAGGGTGACGTCTTCAACCACTACACCATCCGTGCATAATTTAATACAAGGGTTTTAAATTATCCCTAGATTTTCTTCTTACTTCAATAATCTTTTAAATACAAGCCTTATAGCGAGTACTTATACTGAGTGCAAAGAAAACTTCACCAAGCGCCGACTTGAAAGCTAACTTTTTGCGGTGAACCGTTTGTAACCTAGTTTGTTAAAAGAGTTATAGTGGTTTGGGAAGTTCTTTCTTCAGGATCTTTTACAAAGCCCTATTAATTAAGTAACTTCCTTCTACTTAACTCAATAAACTACTGTTCGACACTTCAAAGGCACTTTACATATATTACGGACATAGATAAAGAAGACTTTAGTATTTTAATAAACGTGAGCTCTGTCTGAGACTAAAAGAAAAATTCAAACATTTAGTTAAATAATATGCATTTCGAATATTGTTATTTTAAAAATTCATGGAAAAGTAATTCAGACAAGTGTCATGGTTTTTAGTGTATTGCTTTTTATGTAGTTGTTTCGTAGTGAAAAATGTGTGTAGCAATATTTTTACATATTGGTTTACGCAATCGGGAGTTATATGCGGTGGCGCACTAAATACGCCGGTCGTATTCCCACAACTATGGGATCTATGGGGGCGATCGTGCTAAACGTCAACGTATTTACCAAAACCAAACTTCAACCGAAAACGTCACGTTATGCACATTTCGTATCGTGCTAATTATTTGAACGTAAACGATTTGGTTTTTGTAGGGCAGATACGTTCAGTGACAGCTAGGTGACAGCGTGCGAGCCTGTGCGAGCGAACTCTCGTTGTTGCATGGTATCGCGCTATTATTTGACAACGTTTTAAACCAAAACCGTTACGTTCGCGGACGTCTCATACGTTGTCAAACCAAAAGTTCCTATCGACGAACTTTGCAAATATTTATTATTTTAAATTTGAGAAAATTATTAAGATAATTTTGTATTATTTATCAATTTAGTGGCATATGCTTATAATACGTTTGATTGCAACTTAAATGAGTGAACAACATTCTTTCATATAAGGCAATTTTTATAGATATCTCTTTGGTATAGCTTATTGTTGCGGGATAATTCATTATTGCAAGATTGGCGTCAAGTTTGCTTGGCCCTATATTTATAACAATGTCTAGGAAGGCTTCTCATTAAAAAGGCTACATCTCGACGCGATGTCTTCCTAGACATTCGCTTTTGAAAGGCTGAAACAATATTATGGGGATATACGTATACCATACACATAATACTGTCACAGTTGTAGGTTCTTTGGATGGCTTAAGCCAAAAGACTGCCTACTCGGTCACTGCGCTTTCAGACGCCTGTAAGTATACAGCAAGTAGACGACTGATAAACGTTCATTTATAATTATTTTTCCTAAGTACCTAGATAGGTATTGTAATTATTTAATTTAACCAAGTCACAGACAAAAGCGTAGGGCTCATCATACAAAGATTTGTCGTGATAGGAATCCAACCCACTACCTCGGGTAACAGACCTAAGTCTTAGATTAGGGCTGGGTGGCAGCGAGTTGAATGTGCATGCGTGGGAAGCGCAATGCGGTGCCGACACAGAATTGTAAATTTCATGTAATCTGTGGGTGCCTAATAGTTCAATGAGTCGGTCAGAGCCTAGTCTCTGGCCAGCCTATTTTGACTAGTTGGTTCAGGGCTCTTAAATTTGGCTTGCTTTGGCCGATCAGCGAAGGGAAGGCCACAGGAGCTATTCGCTTGGTGAAATTTCAAAGGCATAATCACGGAAAAACCTGCCCCGGGTCTTTGTTGCCACGAGACCCGCCATGACAAAACATCACTGTTGCCCAATTTGCATATATAGTAAAAGTAATAAGCCTTGGAGTCTGTTAAGAGAATATCTATCTAATAAGTTCGCCCATCAAGTACCTACCACCTGCCCATACTAGTATGAGAGTGGTTAGGGTAGGTGCCGCCTTTCGTCCTTAGTGGCCATTTAGACCGGGTGAATTTCTAAGTGAATTGTAAGAAAATATCCGTGAAGAAGAGAAACATAAGAATAAATTAATTCTCTGTGACACCTGGCGGTGTGGTCCCAAACTAGGCACAACCTAGTGGCATGGTTGTCAGACAATTGATCAATATATATAAATATTGCTTTTATACACATACGAGTATTATACATACATACATACATAGACTCACGCCTGTTTCCCCGAAGGGGTAGACAGAGGCATATTAAACGCCCACTTTTCGCCAGTGTTTTGATCCCACGTAATAGGTGGCGAGCCTATTGCCGCTTATTGGGACATTTTGTTTGCCAGAGCCTCGTCAGTTGATCGGCAGGTGCACCACTTGCAGGTGAGGTTGGCTTGGGACCCTAAGTTCTTGGTGGGTACCCTATGCACGAGTATTATAGTTATGGTAATTTGCTCATCGCACAAAGAGTTCTCCTGGGTAGTAATCGAACCCATGACTTTCGTCTTATTGGTCTAGTGGTACCTAACCATGACTGGGTTAGGTACCACTAGACAAATAAGCCGATCTACAAGGGAGACTAACCACTGACTCAGCAGGATGTGATACAAGTGTGTGAGCTAAGATAAGCGTACTTTCTAATCGGGTATCGAGTCCAACATCTGATGATCCAGTGTTACCCAGACTACCGCTGGACCACTTCTATAGATAGTTAAAGGAATAGAGTAGGTATGTATATTAAAAGGCAAGCTCCAATTTCACATTTCGATTTTATTTATTCAGTGTGTTGAGATGATGAAATCTGATACAAAATATAATTTTAAGTAGAATTGAAACAAACAACATCTGTTAGGCCACTGTTACAACGTGAACTTCACAGTAATAATTATGTTTTTGGTTTGGTTTACATTATTTTAGTAAACTAATTAATAGTATATTCTTTTTAATGTCCAAGAAGTGATGATGGTCTCGATTTGGCTCATAGCAAATTGCTCATTTTTGTAAACTTGGAATTATGTCCATGTGGTTGTGCTGACGAGCGGCTTATTATTTTGCTTACTTCTCGGCTACTGCGAACAAAATTAAAACATAAATTATTCAGTAATTATTTACTCAAATATAAGTCCTATCAAAATAACTAAACCCACTGACATTTAAATTAAGATTAATATTGTTCTCATACGTGCGCTATATCTTGTGTTTGAGTATAATATACTTACATTATTTTGTTGGGTATTTATGCATATTATGAGACAAGTTCAGAAAGAGAGTAAATACTGTAGGATCTTACGTAATGATAACTGAAATGCGTACCTGAAAAGTTAGAAAGTCAGCCAAATTCAAATTCTCCAGCTTTTCGTCTATCTCTTCTTTTATAGAAAGGATGACTATTATGCCAAACGCTGACAATTCGGGGTTTGTTTAGCATCTTTCTCTGCTCTATATATTATCCCAAATCTGAAAAATAGGTGTTGTTTATTGTAACGATCATATAAAATTCGTATTGGGCTCGACAAATAGCAGAAGAAGCTGCAATTGCGGTAATGTTGTGATGCATCATCATTTGAATTCACCTTCGTTACTCTAGTGAAATAAAAACCACTTTAACATGACCAAGTGTGATCATTAATTATTTTTTGTATAAATCACTTATTACAGTAAACAATATTTCGGTACTTACCGTATAAATGTAATAACATTATTTATAATATTTATTATATTATATTATAATATTTATTGACATTCAATGACATTCACATAATGACATTAATTGTCTTTTTAAAATAGTGCTTGCACATGGCGCGATGTCGCTACAGCCTCTTTAGTATAAGAATAGTACTTACTATTTTCAAAAACCGGTGTCAAGCACTAAACGTTTGACGTAAGCCCAATGTAAGGGTTTCGTCTACGGTTCGAACCAAAGAGGTTGGACGTTTAGACTAGAGAGAACATGCCCTATAAATTTCCTTATACCGAACGTGCAACATGTAATGTCAGTTGGTCTTAGTTGGTTAATCATAACGTCAAATTACGCGTCTCATTTAAAGAGGCATAGACTCTTTACATACTCATATCTTTGACTACATTCTCTAAATAGCCGTGCTGTGATCTGTCATCAGTGTAAAATTTGTTAGACGTTTGTGTTTACATTTTTAATAACTTTTTGCATTTAAATAGTAAGTAAGCTTATAATAATTAAATAGTGTACTCATTAATTAATACACATCGAGTATATGATATCGGGATGTGGATGCCGCTATTCTCGGAACGGAAATAACAGGAGAAACTTTATCTTCTAGCAGTGAGTCGGAATTTTCCAACAAATTTATTTACTTTTCTCGTATTAATGCTATAATGAGTGTTAAGTTTACACAATATCATTGTATTGCAAATCAAAGGAACAGCTTGCATACGTATGTGTTATGAATTTAACTCACAAATTGTTATTTTGTACATTTATTGATTTAATAGCCTTAGTGATGGGATTTGACAGTGAAAGGAGATATCGATGTTTTTTGAATGAGGGATAAATACGGCAACTAACTATCGGACATGAATGTAAAACTGTCGCTGGAAGCGATAGCGGGTAGCCGCGTTTGCTAAGTTGGCAATAAACAAAGACGTCCAGCGGTCTAATTTTCTATCGCGCGTTTGATAGTAAGCGCAGTTTAATGTACATAATTTACTTAGATACCTACCTTAAAAGTAGCGTCTATTAACCTAAAGTCAAGTGTTCCAGTGTACGCACGTGTGTGTAGGCTTACATTTTTGCATCTATAAAATAGTAGATGGATTAGGTATGTGAGTAGCATTTTTTATTATTAAGAAGGCGTTTTTTATTACAGGTTGCCTATTAATGACGTCACAAGAAAACTTTGGATAAATGCCGTTGGACGGCCTAGTTTGATTTAGCAGAAGTACCACCGTATTTGTTCATGTCATTTTGAGAAATACTGTTTTTAAAGACAGAAAGCACCTGGCGTCGTTTAAAACCGAAAGCTCTGCCTACATTACATTTATGCCCGGACATTGCACACCCGGTAGAATTATTTATCCAAAGCTAAACAAAAAGTGTGTAATTTTAGTTTGAACATATTAATAAAATATAATAATTACAACGATTTTAATTAATCTACCTACTTCTATATTATTTATCATACTAGTGCTATCCTGACTGATCAAAGACGTCTTGTCTTGTAGTCCGCTACATAATATTCTACCATAAAATATAATATTCTTTCACATTCACACGACATTATCTGGTCCCAAACTAAGCATATCTTGTACTGCGAGTACTAGACAATCGATAAACATGTATATATACTTTTCTGTAAATATATTACATATTATACATAGTACCATCCAGACCAAGACAAACATCCATATTCATGCACACAAATGTTTGACTTGAGCGGGAATCAAACCCGCAAGCTTCGGCGTGGCAGTCGGATTACCTACTACTCTAAAAAAATCGAGCAGTGTCCAGCGTTAGCGATAGCAAGCAACGTGATATGATGCGACGCAAACAAATTGCCAAAGCCTGCCGTGCCGCATTAGCCAATCTGGTATAATTCGTACAATACATAATCTAAGTGACAGTTTCTTAGCATCTCATCGCCACGCATCGCTCATTAGTTTATGAATACTTTTTGTCAATAGATTTTATGGCTAAAACGAACAATTAAACACGTGAATTATTTTAGTACTGTCTGTCTGGCAAGTCTTTGCAAAGCACTGTCCTGCGTCGACAGCAAAAACTACAATTTCAATATTTTAGTTGTTTACTTCTACGGCTTAAATATATCGACACATACTAAAGTTAGACATTTGACCAAAAATATTTATCGATAAATCATCACTGTTACGAACAACACTCGGTTTCCTCACTCTATGTTTTGTCTACTGTTTGCCTACCACGCGACTGCTATAAGAGCGCGCTGCTAAACCTATCGACAGCTCTTTCTATCATACTGCATGTGCCATTAGAAAGAAGATATCAATCATAGCAACCGCTGTTGTTAATTAGTGTTACTTCTATGCCTTAGGTTATATTTCTTTGGTTCGAACGCTCAATACAATTAGCACGATACCATGTTTGACATCAGCCAAACTAAAACCAAACGTTCACCAAATACGTTACGTTGTCAACGTTTGAACTTTTGAAAATAGCACGATTAGCCCCTAGGATAATTTGTTTTTTTTTTATTTTTTAGTATTTATTGTAAATGTCGCAGGGATTGGTCAAAAATGTGATATTATAATTTAAATTGGGAAATTATAATTAAACAGATTATAGTCAATAAGGACTGGTTCGTATAATTTCACGGGCTCTTTACAGTGATATTGTAATTTCACTGGGCCGCAATAGTGATATTATAAAAAATCTCGGTATATTATGGAGTTGAGTTTGTGGATAAATGTCGCAAAGTGCCGGTGTTTTCGTTTTATCATATTGGTCACTGTAGTACATTCGTAAGTCTCCTGCGACTGATGAAGTCAATTGCCCAATCAGAACACACGGGGGAACCCACGCCCACGGGGCATACATTTAACAACTCGGTTAAGAGGGTATCAATTTTACATGTAATAGTACTCAACGAATTAGAAAAATACAGGAGTAAATTATTTTTACAACAAAAGCACTTGGTTTTAAATAAAATTAAATATGATCGAATTCATATTCATAGCATCAGTCATTGATAACTTAATTGACGACAGATGTTAACTTAATTATGATAATTAATCAAGTTAGGATGAGCTTGTCGAAATTTGTTGCAATTGGCAAAATATTGTTGATGTTTATTTTTAATAATGATAATTTATTTTATAATAATGGTCTGGTATGTACTTTTATATACCAGTCGGATAAACATGAGTAGATTCGATCCGTAGCGTAGAAAAAATACCTGTATAATATGTACATATATTTTTCGTTAGACACTGTTTTGTTAGTCACAGGAGTACAGCACAACATTGTTTAAGTTTTGGTAAAGTTAGGTAACTTTAGAGTTGGTTTACTATTTTGAGTGTCTCATATATTCTCGTTTGTAAATAAGTACCAACAACAATCGGCACGGCCATCTGTGGACTATTGTGATCGATCATTTACTAATGAGGACACGCTTCAAGTACTTACTTACGTCATATTGTACGATTTTAAAGTCAACATCCATAAATAGCTCACCATTACCTCAAAAACTAACAAGTATCTAAATTAATATCGAAACGAATAATTCTCAAGGAAACACAGAACCGTGCATCTTTTCAGAAAGTTATGAAAGGTATTCGGTCGAGTGTTCACACTAAATATTAAGTTGCCGGGCTCGTATTGCTAGCTTGTAAAATATGGGTGAAGTTGGAGTAGTTTTATTTAATGGAGCCGTCGTCGACTTTCGCCCACACTTTGCTACCCAATCAAACTAATCTGCAGACCGATCAGTCGATGAGTCGTAGATACTTACTATTTCACTTATTATCAAGTTTTGTACAACTTTGTATAATTTTGAGTTTCAACATAGCTTTACATATAGATAATTCACCGGTAATTGAATGGCATAAGTTTCAATTTACGCTTGAGGCCGATCTGGACTAAGGAACTATTTGATAGTTAGTCCAAATTGCCACTTAAATTCCCGTTATTATGAACGTCTGTGTATTTATGAACTACATTCTGGTTATTGTATATTGAGAGTAAGACAAGCAGATTGCGGAAACAGAATATTTCACGCTCGATCTAATGTAAGAATAAAAGTAACCATTTTCTTTATTTTATAAGTTAAGGCTGCACTAAGATCCTGTGTCACGGAGGAATTTACACATACATAATTAAATGCAATAAAATTATTAAATTAAAGACATTGTGACGCGATGTCTGTGACGAGGTGACCAATTAAACCAAGACGCCGTATATACAATCGATTGCAATTTAAATTTTAAAAACAAAAGCGATTAAAAATATTAGGCAAAGTTTCTTGCCCGCTGTGTCTGAATCAAATTATACTTGCCAAACTGCCATTTTAATATAAAAGTTACCTTAAATATTCAACTTTGTTTGTTTTTAACCGACTTCAACGTGGAGAAAAGAGAAGATTCTCAATTTGATGGTATTTTTATGTGTTTTACCTCAGAACTTTTAACCACGTGAACTATTTTAATGGTTATAATTTTTTACCTTACAAGTAGTTTTTGAGTTATGCTCAATGTTGTATTATCAATGACTGATAAATGAATATGAATTCGACCATATTTATTTAAAGCCCAGTGCTTTTGTTGTAAAAATAATTTACTCCTGTATTTTTTTAATTCGTTGAGTACTATTACATGTAAAATTGATACCCTCTAAAACGAGTTGTTAAATGTATCTTAATTTTTATAACCTAACTTTGTAATTTCAAATTTCAACAAGAAATAATTGCTCTTTCATTCGACATGTATTCGCGAAATTTGAAACACAGAGATTTGCCAAAACACAAACGGAAAAAGCAATTATGAAAGGTATTCAATGTTTGTTATGCAAGGTCAATTTGGCGGTTTGATTCGTGGATTTGCATTCAAATGTTTGGAATATGGTTTTATAGTTTAGGTAATCATGTAGCTGACTGGTATTTATGTATAAAAATTGTTAAATTTGAACCTTTTCACCCGACTACGGCATGTTATAATTTTGAAAAGTGCTACTGTGCCAGCATCTTTTCGGCAACACATTTTATTTGACGTCATGTTATATGAATTTCTTAATGTCGTCCACTAAATGATTTATGTTTGTATCCAAAATATTATTTCCTAGGGCATATGAATATTTTTATTTTGAATACAAACTTAAATTTTTCAGTGCACGCCATATAGAAATTCATAGTTATCACACCACGTAATATAATTATAATGCGTTGCCCAAAATACATGTAGACACTTTTAAAAATCGTTAAATGTCGTAAGCGGGTGAAAAGGTTCCAATTTAACTTTTTTTATACATAAATGCCAGTCAGCTACATGCCTAAACTATGAAACCATACTCTAAATATTTTATTGCAATTCCACGAATTAAACCACCAAACTAACACTGAATAACAAAGACTGTAATACCTTTCATATTTGCGTTTTCCGTTCGTGTTTTGGCATATCTCTGTGTCTCATATTCCACGAATATCGAATGAAAGAGCAATAACTTTTTGTTGAAATTTGAAATTACAACCCTAGGTTATAAAATATATAGACACATTCAACGGCGTCATTCAAAGTGGATCAAGTTAACATGTAGTAGTACTGAAAGAATGAAAAAAATACTGGTGTAAATTATTTTTAACAAAAAAAGGAACTGACTTTAAATAAATATGGTCAAAGTCAATTAATAACGCATAATTAAGCATTACTCAAAAAACTACTAAAAAACTTAATAAAATAAATAACAATACTAATAATTTCAATTTCTGACTCCCAATATAACCCACATTGAAAAAGCCGAATGAATGTTAACATTCATTCGGCTTTCACTATAGTTCAGTATTGTCTTTTCGTGCCTAAATTTACTCACGCTATTTGAGCTTCGCCTTTTTGGAAAAATTCGAGCCCACTCATTGAAATGGACAAAAATAATATATAGACACATTCAACAACTCGTTTTAAAGTGGATCAGTTAACATGTAGTAGTACTGAAAGAATGAAAAAAATACTGGTGTAAATTATTTTTAACAAAAAAAGGAACTGACTTTAAATAAATATGGTCAAAGTCAATTAATAACGCATAATCAAGCATAACTCAAAAAACTACTAAAAAACTTAATAAAATAAATTAAAATAATAATAATAATTTCAATTTCTGACTCCCAATATAACCCACATTGAAAAAGCCGAATGAATGTTAACATTCATTCGGCTTTCACTATAATTCGGTATTGTCTTTTCGTGCCTAAATTTACTTACGCTATTCGAGCTTCGCCTTTTTGGAAAAATTCGAGCCTACTCATTGAAATGGACAAAATTATACAAACTACTCTTAGTCAAATTTGAATATAGCACTGAATGACCGATTGTGGTTACAGGCGTCCTTACCTGTACGTTTTGACGGCCTCGGTATTCGAAAAAATTCTGATGTTAGCCTAACAGCATTCCTGTCCTCGGTCCACAGCACTACAGAATTGACCAGAAAAATCTTAGCTCCAACACTGGTCGATTCTGAGGTGCCGTGTAAGACCGAGACGACCGACCGCCACGAATGCTTGGAGAAGAGCTTGTCCAAGCACTGAGTTACCCCGAAACCTATCCTCTCAGAGGCAGTGGGATGGACCGCTTTGCAGCAAAATACGAGAAAACCTTCTTAGCACATCGTCTAATGCTGCAGAGCGTGCTCGCCTACTGGCTGTGGGAGAGTGGGAGTCGGGCCTCTGGCTTCAAGCACTGCCATCGTCCAACATCGGTACCATGCTGAACGATAAGACATTCCGCATCGCGTCTTGCCTCCGTTTAGGCGCGCCATGTGTTGCTCCACATCGCTGTCACTTTGGAGAGGCTGTCAACAGCCTTGGTCACCATGGCCTATCATGCAGCAGGAGCGTAGGTCGTATTTCATGACACGGCAACCTTTATGACATTCTCCGTCGGGCTCTTGTCTCCGCTGGCGTTCCAGCCCACCTTGAACCTCAGGGCCTGGTACGCGACGACGGCAAAAGACCAGACGGTATGTCTTTACTGCCATGGAAGTTGGGTAGGCCTTTGGTATGGGACGCAACGTGTGTCGATACCCTCACGCCATCACATCTTCCTAGCACAGCCGGTTGTGCGGGCGCTGCTGCTGCTACAGCGGAGACCCTCAAACGGCGCAAATACGTAAACCTAGTAGGGGATTACGTATTTGAGCCGTTTGGGGTCGAAACGTTGGGGCCATGGGGTCTAAGTGCGAGATCTCTTTTTAGAGACCGCGCAAAGAGACTTGTCGACGCCTCGCGTGACCAGAAGGCTGGGTTGTATTTGGCCCAGAAGGTAAGTATCGCCATACAACGTGGCAACGCTGCCAGCGTTCTGGGCACGCTGCCAGTTGACGGCGATGTGGATGAATTTCATGACGCGCCAAATTTTTTTTTTCTGTTTATATTTATTTGTATGTTCTGTATATATTTCTTTGTATAGTATTTTAAGACTTAGTTACGTTTCAATCTGATATATATAAATAAATAAAATAAACCATTAAAATCGTTCGCGTGGTTAAAAGTTCTGAGGTAGCACACATGAAAATATCGTCATATTGAGAACCTTTTCCATATTGAAGTCGGCTGAAAACAAACTAAGTTGGTAGGATATTTAAAGTTACTTTAATATTAAAACGGCAGTTCTGCAAGTACAACATGCGTTAGAAACAGCCGGTAAGAAACTTTTGCTAATGTTTTCAATCGCTTTTGTAAAATATACATTGCAATGTATCATGCATGCAAACGAGAAAACGGATCGCCTGATGGTAAGCAATTACCGTCGCTCATGGACACAAGCAACACCACAGGAGTCACAAGTGCGTTGCCGCCCCTTGGGGTTGGGAAAAGGGATAGGATGAGGAGTGGGATGAGGGAGAAGGAAAAGGGGATAGGGCCTCCGGCACTCTCACTCATCGAACGAAACGCAACCGTTTAGGTACTGTTACTTTACGTCGATTTTCTGTGAGAGGGTAGTAATTTCACGGTCGAGCCGGCCCATTCATGCTGAAATCAGCAAGGCTCTGCTATCGTGAGAAGCGTCTTGGTATAACTGATCACCTCATTTTATTTAGGTATGTGTAAATTTTTTAGTAACATAGAATCTCAGTGCGGGCCTTGTCTTAAAAATTAAGAAAATGGGTAGTACGACTGTTATTCTCATGTTGTATCTAAAAGGAAATAACGCTAAATGCTCCCCTTTTCTATTTTTTTTTCCTTAACTTCTTTTTGCTTTTCTCGAAGTATAGGTACAATGGCCTGAATGTAGTTCATTAATATACACACTAACTTGAATTTCTGTGGGAGTAGGTAAGTGGCTCACCTGCATTACCATCAAATCGTTACGTACTTCAAATGGGCCTCAAGCGTAAATTGAAACTTATGGCAATCAATTACCGGGGGAATTATCTATATTTATAGCTATGTTGAAATTCAAAATTGTACAAAGTTATACAAAACTTTATAATAAGTGAGTTAGTAAGTATCTACGACTCATCGACTGATCGGTCTGCAGATTAGTTCGATTGGGTGTTAGCAAAGTGTGGGCGAAAGTCGACCACGGCTCCATGAAATAAACTATTCCAACTTCACCCATATTTTACAAGCTAGAAAACGAGCCCAGCAACTTAACATTTTGTGTAAACACTCGAACCGAATACCTTTTATAACTTCGTGAAGATATGCATTTAGGTTCTCTGCTTCATTGAGAATTATTAGCATAGATATTAATTAAAATACTTGTTAGTTTCTTGAGGTCGTGGTGGGTTATTTAATAATTTTAACTTTAAAATCGTACAATAAGACGTTCATAGTACCTGGGGTGTATTTACATCGGTACATGTTCAACCACAGTAGTAGCCCATAAGTGATTGTAACGATTAATTCACTACCGTTCGCTCAATCAGCTCATGTATACCAACACCACTAATACTTCATTTTATAATAGTTCAACTGAAAAATCATGTTACTTTACAGAAAAACAATTTTGTGCGGTATTCCTGTGATCATCATGATCTAACGCTGAATATTAAATTCTTTAACTATAATACAAGTATTAAATTCTACACTACGGATCGAATTAACTCATGGTACTCATCCGATGGTCCGATACCAGACCAATTAGAAAATAATATCAAAAATATTTTGAAACTTCAACAAATTTTAGCAAACTTATCTTCATTCCGCTCATTTGCGACAAGAACGTGACAAAGTAAAAATCTCAATTTGTGATAAAACGCATTTGAAAGTTTAAAATTCATCTAACTTTTTAATTATTGTGTTTTGACTATTCAGCTCAATACAAAATAAGTTTAAGGTTTTCGTTTTTTTGGATCAAACTGCATTCAGACCTTTATCAAAGTTATTAAATTTATTATGATTATTTAATTAAAAAAGGGTCCTACTTGTTGCGTTATTCTTGTAAAAAAATTGGAGTATTGCAAAACAAACAGATATGTACCGTTTTTCTTGAAAAAAAAATTGAATAAAAATCTCAACATTTACAAGTTATGTCGTATTGTTACGTTTTTATTGATAATCTGTTAGGTATATAAATGTATGGAACATTTTATTTAAGACACGTTACTGTCGAAGAAATCTCTGTATTTTTGTATATTTTTTACAAAATGAAATATATTTTGGCGAAGTTATTGTGTAACTTTCGCTGAAATACAAGTAATAATCACTAAAAAATCATTAAAAAAAAATGTTATAATTATAACTACACACTAATATCTGTAGTTTTACTTTTACTCACAACCGTTAGCAATTATTACGTTATTAAATATTTAGAAATGCCATATTAGCATAAACATCACAACCCTCTGCTTATCACAGTTGTAACGGATGCCAGGAATCGAACCTTTGCTAGTCCGCTACAGTGCGCTGGTAGTGTGCTGCTGACGTGTGCCTACGACGATGCGTGTTCTTCTATGTTTGTGGACTGTATGGCTTCGATGTGTAAGGGCTTCAGAAATGAAACATCTTCATACGTTGAGAGCGATGCTGTTCAGGTGTGCGGTGCTTGATGGTTACATAGGTCACAAGATGGTGGTTGAGACGCCAACAACTGGCCGAATTGGTGGTCGCTTAAGTACCCCGAAACTTTACCTTATCGACGACCATCGCACCGAACACGTGCACAGAGAATTTTTCGTTTATTTTTATTTCAAAAACAGTACAAATGTTACGTATGATTCGATCCTATTATACATACATACATGTTCTATACATCGTTAGATAGGTCTCATTAAGTTCTATCTATTGGTATACAATACCTAAACCTAACTATTAGCGTCACTAACTTATTCCATAAAAATTCCCAAAAAATGCTGCCACACAAGGGCCCGCCCACTATATTTTCTATTGAAAAACTATCGTATACTAAATTTATATGTATAATTTTGGTAGGCCGTTGTGTGCAACTATATGGGGCATCTATTAAAACAAACACCATGAAAATATCTTTATTCAATTCGAACATATTACATGATAACTTTGAATCATAAAAAAATTACAGAATTTCTTAAGTAAATACTATCGTAAGTAAACAAATTTTATGATAAACATACGAATGTTTGTTATTATGCTTATTTTAACTATATAAGGTAATAACTAGCAATAAAAGGGTATCTAGACATGATTTCAAGTCTATATGAAGCTAAAAAACACTTATAAAACTATAAAACGAATATGTAAACAAACAGCTGTTTTATGAAGCATTAACTCTTATCTGTCACTACTGATAACGCTATTTTATGATTCGATATCTAAGGTCCCTACAGTTAGCACAAGTTTAAGACTAATGTTCATGTATTACATAGTTGTTGTATATTAACAATCTAACCATTTACACTATTTTAGCTATTTTGTAACGTTTTGACACGTCCGGGAACCGAACCCGGTGTACCGCACGATTAGATAACACTGATTTTCTACGATTTTCACTCGCGGTTTCGAATACACTATTCACTGTCGTAGTTTTAACGTCTGTCGCGAACATCTCTCCCGCCGTGCAGCAACGCGCGTGACCCGTCGTGTGGCGGTGCTGCAGAGCACCCGGTGAGCGACGCCTCGTCACTTGGGCAGGGGGACCAGCTTCTTAGCCGGCCGTTTGAGGACGCCTGCTGCTGTGCGCACCTCGACAGTGCGTATGGCGCCGTCGGCGCCCGGGTAGACAGCCACAACTCGACCGCGCGGCCAGGTATTGCGCGGGAGTTGGCCGTCGGCGATCAGGACGGGGTCGCCGACCTCGAGGTTGAGCCCAGACCCATGGGGCTCCCGCCGGTGTTGCAGCTCGGGTAGGTACTCGCGCACCCAACGGCGCCAGAACATGTCGGCGAGGATTTGGGCGCGCCGCCAGTGCTTGCTGCTGTTGAGGTCAGCCTCGCTGAACTCGCCCAGCGGAGGGAGGCAAGCAGAACCACCGAACAGGATGTGGTTCGGGGTGATGGCCTCGCTGTCTGCTGCGTTGACGGAGACGTGTGTGAGGGGTCGACTGTTTACTGTGTACTCGACCTCACACAGTAGTGTAGCTAGGACTTCTTCGTGCGGATGGCGCTCGTGAAGGACCGTATAGAGGGCGGTCTTCACGCACCTGACGAGACGCTCCCATGCGCCCCCCATGAATGGCGCTGAGGGGGTGATGAAGCGCCATATGATGCCATGGCGACTCGCTTCTTCGGCGACGGCGTCTCTCATCTCTCGGTCGGCACCGTGCATGTTGGTGCCGTTGTCCGAGTAGATCTCTGCGGGGCAACCTCGGCGCGCTGCGAACCTGCGCAGCGCCAAGATTGCGGAGTCGGCGCTCAGGCTGGCGGCGACCTCCAGATGTACTGCCCTGGAAGTGAGACATGTAAACAGTGCCACATAACGTTTGTGACGCTGTCTACCGACGGTTACGGAGAGCGGCCCGAAATAATCAAGACCCGTGTAGGTGAAGGGCCTCTGATGGTGAGCAAGGCGCGTCTTCGGATGGTCCCCTGTGGCTGGCTCAGGCGGCTGCGTTTTTCTAATGCGGCATGGTAGACATCTATGTACTATTTTCTTTGTAGTCGGCCGCAGACGAAGAATCCAATAGTGTTGGCGTATTTCATTGATTACTAACTCTGTACCGCTGTGATGTAATTTTCTATGCGTCCAATCTATGTATAGCTGTGTAATACGATGATCGCCGTCGAAGATCGGCGGTCTCTTTGTTTGTTCGGAGATTTCTTCTGTAGCTATTATACGACTGCGTAGAGTGATCATGCCGTTGTTCATCTCCACGGGTAACGAATACAGGCGGCTGTCTCTGGCGACACCTCCTCCGCGCCGCAGCTCCCGAAGGTCGGCGCCGAAAGGAGTTTCCTTGTCCCGCCTTCACAAGAAAGTCCTCGGCGTCGCGGGTGTGTTCTGCGGGGAGAAGCACGAAGTTTCGGGAGTCGGCGGCTGGACGTGGTGCCGCTCTGCCCGACTTGGTGTTGTGCTTCATCTTCGTCACGTGACGCCAATCTGGATCCTTCTGCGTTCTGTTGTGTAGAACCTTCTCTGCAGGTTTCTTACTCAAATCTATAGACGGTAGAACTCTCGCTGTTGCTCGTAAGAGCCTTTTCCGTTTGGGAAAATTATACGGGACCGGTACGGCTTCTATTATTCTATGTCGTTGACGTCGCTCTCTGTAGGATGCAATGCACTGCTCCCCTATTGTCTTTGCGACGGTAGGCTTAACTGCGGCCTTCGATTCTGTAGGAGAGTGCACCTGTCCTCTACCAACAACTATAAGAGAGTGCGTCTGTGCCGTGTTTTCTGTTTCCGTTTCTATACGTGAGTCCTCCGTTTCTATATGCGCGAGCCTCTTCGCTGCGTTTTCAATACTATGGTGTGCGAAATCTTGTCTATCGGGTCCGACGTGTGCTTCTTTCTGTAGGAGGGCCGTCTCTATATGTCTATCTTCCGACTGTTGCCGTAACACGACTGTCCGCTTCTTGGGGTTCGTGTTCAGTCGACGTGGGTTCTCTATGAGCGATCCGAAAGCGAAATATTCTTCGTACGACGTTTCTTTGTTTTCTATATTTCTACCTGTAGTGGCGAGTCCGTTGACGAAGTGTACGGTGTTTCCTATTGTGCGTGAGCGCGCCGTGCAGCACCCATCCCAGCGATGTAAGTGACGCCACCGGTTGATCGTTGGGTCCTCTTCGTACTGCGTTCGCTATGAGCAGGTGCCAGTTGTCTTGTCCTATTAGCACCTTTGGCACGCCTATGTCATACACCAGCTTCTTCTTGATGCCTTCGAGGTGTTTGCAGTCTATCAGGTCCTCTTCGGCGATCTTCTGCGGCGACAGGTGTAGGCTGGCTACGGTGCGCGCACACAAAGGCACTTGTTTGCTGTCAGCGCCGGCTCCTCGTATTTGCATGTCTACGCGTCGCGACGTTGGCATGTCGATCGACGTATCGCCTATGGCACGGATCGTAAACGGGTCCAGGTTCGGTGTCTTCGTCTATGAGCGATACGGTGCTTCCGTCGTCGAGTAGGGCGAACGTAGACGCCTCTCCCGCCGGTCCGACTATCTGCACGGGCACTATCTTTAAGTATGCTTGAGCCTTTGCACGTATGCACGAACTGGCGACCGTTTCTTGCTTTTCTATGTTCACGTCTTCGGTCCTATGGGCTCCTCTATCGTAGTGAAGCAACTGGTTGTGTGTAGCGCGGCATCCCTCTATACCGCACTTCTTGGGCTTGCACGAGTGTTCTATTCGGCGTATGCGTAAGCAGCGAAAACACAATCCATGCTGCTTAGCTAGCTGCCATCTCTTCTCTGCGTTGGCGTTACGAAACGTGCTGCAGGCCGACGAGTAGTGTCCTTCGCGTTCACATATCCTGTACTTCGCGTTAGACGTGTCCGTATGCGTTCGCTTCTCCGTTGCCGTCGCCGTGTACGTCCTCTGCACGGTACGTCTGCTTGGCGGCCCGTCGGTGATGTTCTCAGCCGGCGCGAACGCGCTACAGTAACGCGCGTACTCTGTCACGAAGTCACTGAATCGGCTGAGGTCCGGCTTCGACTGGCAATTCTCGGTATACGTCTTGTACCACTGCACACGTAGCGAGTTCGGTAGCTTCTCGGTCAACACGCGCACTAGCTCCGCATTGATGAGGTAGTGTTCCTTTTTCAATGCACGAAGTGTGACGACGCCGCTTCTAATCTTGCTCGCGAACGCGCATATGTCCTTAGGTGCTTCGCTACAGCGTGGCAGGGTCCTCAGCTTGTCCGTCTCTGCCTGTGCGATCGAGTCTGGTCGTCCGAACTGCAGCTCCAACTCCTTCATAATCTCATCTGGTCGCGCATGCCCAATCAGTTCAGAGCTAACTGTTTCTAACGCTCTTCCCTTGAGACTTCTTCTCAGTCTCGCTGTATTCTCCACGTCGTTGAAGAAATTCTTGGTGGTGTCGTATATCGCCTTGAACGACAGCCACTCGGTGTGCGCGCCGCCGAACGTCGGTAGCGTCATGATGACTTTCGAAACCGCCGGGTGTGGTGCAACTATCGATGTGTCCGGTGGCTTCCTGTCGGCGAGCGCGGCGATCGCGGAGGTGAGATCCGTGATGAACGGCTTCAGCGAATCACCTCCCTGTTGATGAACGTCCATCTTCTGTGAGGGCGGTCCATCTTCTTTATCTATCTTCTGTGCCCCGTCGACGTCCCTCTTCTTAGTGGGCGCCGATACCACTATATCTATATCTTCAGGGCCGGGCTGGGGTTCCGGAGCCTCTTCCAACCACGAACGTATGTAATCTTGCTTCGACTGTCCATCCTCGTCGTAGTCATCGGAGTCCGCCTCCTCTTCAGCCTTCTGTAGTGCTAACTGTGCTAACTGTAGTTTTATCTTCAAAACTTCTTCTCGAGCCAACATCACATTTCTATTGGAGCGTCCCGTAGCTGCTGAGCGTTGGTCGCGTTCCCTCGTTGGCTTCTTTCTATCTCTATTTTCTATTATGCTATGTTGCGCTGTACAAACGCTCGATCTATCGGATGGTTGCAACGTCCTTTCCTTGCCATCTTCATTTTTCGACTGCACCTCTGCTCGCTCCCTTGCATCTTGAGTGATGTTTCGTTCGTCCCTCCCCGCGGGGCTGGGGGGGGCCGGCGGCGGCGCGTCGCTCCCGACTGTTGTCGACGGCGATCGCGGTGGCCCGTCGTGACGGACGACCGCGGCGGCTGGGTTGCGGGCAGCGGCGGCGCGGGCAGGGGTACTGGAACTAGGCCCGGCGCCGGCCGCTCCCCCGGCGACCTCGGGAGCACGACCTCTTGAACGCGTCGTAGGCATTCTTCAATCCGGCTCGAAGCGACCAACAAATGGTCGCGACAGCAACAGGCGATCCGGCTTCGACAGGACCAACAAATGTAACGGATGCCAGGAATCGAACCTTTGCTAGTCCGCTACAGTGCGCTGGTAGTGTGCTGCTGACGTGTGCCTACGACGATGCGTGTTCTTGTATGTTTGTGGACTGTATGGCTTCGATGTGTAAGGGCTTCAGAAATGAAACATCTTCATACGTTGAGAGCGATGCTGTTCAGGTGTGCGGTGCTTGATGGTTACATAGGTCACAAGATGGTGGTTGAGACGACAACAACTGGCCGAATTGGTGGTCGCTTAAGTACCTCGAAACTTTACCTTATCGACGACCATCGCACCGAACACGTGCACAGAGAATCTTTCGTTTATTTTTATTTCAAAAACAGTACAAATGTTACGTATGATTCGATCCTATTATACATACATACATGTTCTATACATCGTTAGATAGGTCTCATTAAGTTCTATCTATTGGTATACAATACCTAAACCTAACTATTAGCGTCACTAAGTTATTCCATAAAAATTCCCAAAAAATGCTGCCACACAAGGGCCCGCCCACTATATTTTCTATTGAAAAACTATCGTATACTAAATTTATATGTATAATTTTGGTAGGCCGTTATGTGCAACTATATGGGGCATCTATTAAAACAAACACCATGAAAATATCTTTATTCAATTCGAACATATTACATGATAACTTTGAATCATAAAAAAATTACAGAATTTCTTAAGTAAATACTATCGTAAGTAAACAAATTTTATGATAAACATACGAATGTTTGTTATTATGCTTATTTTAACTATATAAGGTAATAACTAGCAATAAAAGGGTATCTAGACATGATTTCAAGCCTATATGAAGCTAAAAAACACTTATAAAACTATAAAACGAATATGTAAACAAACAGCTGTTTTATGAAGCATTAACTCTTATCTGTCACTACTGATAACGCTATTTTATGATTCGATATCTAAGGTCCCTACAGTTAGCACAAGTTTAAGACTAATGTTCATGTATTACATAGTTGTTGTATATTAACAATCTAACCATTTACACTATTTTAGCTATTTTGTAACGTTTTGACACGTCCGGGAACCGATCCCGGTGTACCGCATGATTAGATAACACTGATTTTCTACGATTTTCACTCGCGGTTTCGAATACACTATTCACTGTCGTAGTTTTAATGTCTGTCGCGAACAACAGTAATATTAGGAAACTAATCTTAATTAAGTCTCACATAAATCAAATAAACATCTTAGCAAAACAAATCACAGATAGGTAATCATGCAGTACAAAGATTATCCTCTAATCTTAAAATATTAGGAACACAACATTATTATTATTGCTTTTTAATGGCACAAAGTTTCAAGGCGTTTCTGAATTCACAGTTCACTTAACAATAATAAAATCTGATTAAATTAAATAAAAAACTTAACACTTAAATCTACAAAGATTCGTTAAAAGGTCTGTAGTACCTTGGAATATGGTTTTGGATGGCTGTAGAGAAAGATGAACATTACGTAATAAATTCTTTCCCTCACCTTGGCAAAAATGATAATAAGCCAAATAACGAACGTTTAGGTGTCTGGGTCGTGAAGAAATTGATGGAGCCTTACATCAATGAGGGAAGAATTGATACTTGGGACAATTTTTTACATCACTTTTACTAGCGGAATATTTGAAATCTAAAAATACTAGTATCGTGGGCACTATCAATAGAGCTCAGAGAGAAATACCCTTTTTCCGTGAAGATTGCAAAAAAGGAATTACATAGTACGCTTGTGCCAAAAACAGGCGATACATCGTTGACTGTTTATCTAGGCTAAATCTAATAAAAATGTCCTAATCCTCAGTACCATGCATCCCGCTGTAACAATAGACCTAAGTTCAAATAAAAACCTGAAGCAGTGTTATTCTACAATAGCTCAAAATATGAAGTAGATTTCATAAACCAAATGGGTCGTAAATATACAGTAAAGGCAGCTCCATACATTTTATAATTTGTTGGATTTAGCAAGTATAAATGTATATGTATGGGTAAAACTATCAACTTAAATTTACCGCAGAGACTTTTTATTACAATCGGGAAAGAAATATTTGACTAGTAGATCAACTGTTGTGAAAATTCCGGCAAAAATACCGGAGAGACAAGAAAAACGGACAAGGTGCCAGGTAAAGCCGAAATGCTCAAATAATAAGTCGTCTGTGAAGTGCCACATGTGCAAAAAACTGTCTGCAATATGCACTGATAAAGAAAATTGTTTATGTATTAGGTACGTATTCATTATTATATTAACTACTATATAGATAACTTAAAATTTTATCAGAATTACTCCGTAAGTTGTCACGATTATATGACCAAAAAAAATAACTTTTGATTCTTAATTCATGATTTTTTTTTGTTACTTTTATGTTTGTTAAGATAAGAATTTGTTTTAAATTGATTATTAAACATGTTCTGAATATTTAACGTATTGGTTTAATAATAACTTTCATGCCTTATACCAATTATTTATCATTTTAATAAATATAATGGGACAAATTTGTCACGACGGCGGTTTACGAGGGATCTTAATCTTTGGCGTTTCTAGTGTTAATTCAATCTTTTCATTTTTCTAACTTACGTGAATGTTCATTAATTCCCCGGACAAGCTTTACAATCTTCCTAGACCGTGATTCCATCTGAAAAATAAATTGTAATAAGACAATGTTTTTATGAAAAATAAATTGTAATAATGCAACATTGTAAGCTATTCGTTGTTAAAACTTATTATTTTTTATCAAGAATGTGTTAACTTGAGATAACCAACATTAAGACCAAACATTTTGTACTTTTATTATCAACTGTAACGAAATATCTTGAATTAACCAACAAAAAATATTGTTTATTTCAGCAACAACGGTACAATCCTATGTGAACCATAGCATGCGATTACTATTTTTACTACAATAATGACCCACATACAAAATGTCCCGTTATAGCTGCAAAAATAAATCACAAAAAAAACAAAAAGCCGTATTTACCTTTCATCAAAACTGTGACACCATGAGCTGTTACGTTTTTGCCGCAATCTGGCAGCACTTTCCTCCTCAAGCGAGCGGCGACAACTAACGTGAACCGATCTTGCATTAAACTTAAGGGCGAAAAGAGATGGCGCTAAACCGATAGTCGCCGACCTTTTCCCTCATTACTCGGTCATTTTCGGCGCTAGAAATATCGCGTTTTAGCAGCAAGTAGAGCGCGATGCGCCGGATTCTACTGTATCATTATTCCATAACGATACTTATTTTCGTTAAAACGTTCTTGTCGCAAATGAGCGATTTGATTAATTATCATAATTAAGTCAACATCTGAGCATCTCTAAATAAAAATAAGTCATCTATCCGTGAAAGCTTATGAAAGTTATGTCAATTAATCACAGTTAAATTTTGTCAGAAAAATGTTTATGAAAGCACTCGGTAGTCCAAAGTTTTTGCCTCAGAGTGTCTAATAACTAACGGCAAGCGACTCGACGAGTTTTGTGTTTTTATAAGGCCTTGTGTAAGTGTGCCGGGACTTGGCCAAGTTTAGCGAGGAGGCATTTAAAACTTCACTGTGAAAGTTTACCAACATTTTACTTAATACTTAAGACTACTTTTTCAAGTACAAGGACTAAACTAATATTGTTTGAGATTAGTTACATTTACGTAGCTGATACACTTGCGAAAATATGGCATGTGACGAAAGTTTGCTCTTAGTTTAATGTGAGTTGAGCTAAGAATATAATTGCTATATGTATGTATATCCCTTGCAGTACGTAACTTGTTCGATGAAGTATTTACAAGTTAAGGTCGAATGATATTATAATTATGAATACAACGGACTAATGCAAAACTACACCTCTTTTCTCTCTGCACCATTTTAAGGTAGACTGGTAGACCTAAATCCGGAAATATACTCTTGAGTATATAATAAATAACCTTTTATATATAAAAATAAATAAGTAATAAATAATCCTCTCTAATTATAGTTGCAGGAATACGACTTGCGTACTTTGTGAGCCATTGCGTATATCGCCCGATTGTGTATACAATTATGTAAAAAATATTTCTACACACATTTTCCACTACAAAATAATTACATTAAAAGCAATACACTAAAATCCATGACACTTTTCTGAATTGCTTTTCCATGAATTGTTAAAATAACAATATTCGAAATGCATATTGATACTTAAAACTTTATATTTATAAAGCAAATTAAATAAATAAATGTTTATTTTTTTTATTTTAGACTCAGACATAATGCACGTTTATTCAAATACTAAAGTCTTCTTTATCTATGGCCGTAATATAATTATGTAAAGTGTCTTTCAAGTGTCGAACTGTAGTTTATTGAGTTAAGTAGAAGGAAGTTACTTAATTGATATGGCTTTGTAAAAGATCCTAAAGAAAGAACTTCTCAAACCACTTTAACTCTTTTAACAAACTAGGTTACAAACGGTACACCGCAAAAAGTTAGCTTTCAAGTCGGCGTTTGGTGAAGTTTTCTTTGCACTCAGTATAAGTACTCGCTGTAAGGCTTGTATATAAACGATTATTGAAGTAATAAAAAAATCTAGGAACAATTTAAGACATTTATATTAAATTCTGCACGGATGGTGTAGTGGTTGCAGCCGTCACCAATTTCGCAACGTCAGCAATTTCGGACTGCACTGAGTGTTTTGGGTTCGATTGTCTCAAAGACAACACTTTACAATCTGGACTAGAGCAAAATAGCCAGTGCTCAGATTTGCCAATTTGACCAATCGTGATGAGTTGTATAGAGCCTATAGATTCGATTTATAAACTTCGTAAATAGTGCAAATAAGTTACTAAAAGTAACTTGGTAGAAGCCCTTATGGCCCAAAGTCGTCGTAAATAAGACATAGCTCTACCTATATATTATATGTAGTTTGGCTTACCAATAAAACAGATACACTGCTAAACTGAATTCACTTAAGGCAATTTATATTACAAAAGGCCTGCCGTTTTATTACCGGCAAAACAGATGCGAATGATGTGTGGAGTATATACATACATCCATACATACATATACTCACGCCTTTTTCCCGTCGGGGTAGGCAGAGACAACGGAACGCCACTTGCTTCTATCCTTACAAACCTCACGCGCTTCCTCTACATTCATTACGCTTTTCATACATGCTCGGCGGTTCCGGGTGCTTCGGACCTTGCCGTTTTTCAGAACGTCACCAATTTGGTCAACGAATGTCCTACGAGGTCGGCCGCGACCAGCTTGCCTATATGCCTTATATTTGGTGCGTCATTCTTTCTTCACTCATTTGCTCCACGTGTCCAAACCATCTCAGCATTCCTTTCTCAATTCTTGTCACAACATCTTCTTTCAAGCCACATCGCTCTCTTATATCTGCATTCGGAATTCTGTCAATCAGTCTCACCCCACACATACTACGCAGTGATCGCATCTCAACTGCGTTAATTCTACTTTCATGCTTTTTCTGCCATACCCAACACTCACTACCATACATCAGCGTGGGCACAAGCACACCATTATGAACCGCCAGTCGCGCCTGTTTCTCAGTGTGGAGTATATGAGGTAAGAAACCCGAGTTCCCTGCGGGGTGGCGCTAATAAATTGGCTGAGTTTCGATCAGAGTCCGTTAGAGCAACTTGTGAGAGCGAACGTGTCGGTTTGACGTACCTATGTGTTGAGTTGGGAACTTCGCCGATCCCCGATACCCTTCGAGGGCGCAATTACTGAAGTCTTCCCAGTTTGCTAACTCAACGCCCACCGAAATTACTTTGTGAAAGTTGACGCAGTCATTTGAGTGAATAGTGATAGTGGTAAAATGTATGCTCTACCTGCATGAAGTTATTATAAATCATTATATAATTAGCCATGTATACAAATTGTCACACTGCATAGCACAGATCTCTTTTGACCCTAAAACGAGCGAGGCCCTAGTCTACCATACTGCGCTAGTGCGGATTGGCAGAACCCGTTTAGGGTCGAAACATATCTGACAGAAGATGCGTCGAACGTATCTTCGGTCGCGTCTATTCCGTTAAATGAGTCGGTACACATGTGACGGAAAATACGTCGAGCGTATCTGCACACATTCGCTGAAAGCGTAGCTATTATGCACACATATCAGTTTGTTCGCGCAGGGCCGTACTCAAGGCAGCTCAATATTTTACTCATCGTCATATTATGTTACCTAATAATTTTTCGTGTTCACTGATGTTATATAGTCACTGAAGTCCTGTAGTTATTTATATTGCAATTCGAGTTTGACTATTAAAAATATGTCGGACTTCGGAGATTTTTTAAAGTAGCCAACAAGCGTTATTTGAATATATTTCCTATATAGGTAGGAGGGTTCAAAAATAATAGACGATGATACGATTTGGTAACGGTTTTTAACAAAATTTATACAAATGATATAGAGGGGATTGCAGTTGCAGCGTATGACACAAAATGTTTTCTATGTAGGTATGTATGGAAGTTGTTCCCGTGGAACATTAGCACCTCATACCTAAAAATTGGCCTACGATCTAAGCTAGCAAGTATGCGTACACTCATAGCACATACTAACACTACATTATTCTACACATTTCGTTTCTGAAAAAATAATTAAGGTCTGGCGGCTCTGGAATCTTACTCTACAACGCGTCAGTCAAAATCTCCGATCTGGGAATGACATGGATATGGTACGTCCAATACCTACGAATTCAGCGTCCATACCTTCGAAATAAGCGTGCATACCTACGAAACATTTGGCAAATAAAATGGCTGCCATTTGGGTTGTACTCAAGAATATAATCGATATCGATATGAAGCCGGTTAGAGGAAAATAACACATTTTTGTAGTAAGTTACTTTAGTTAGTTTAAATCTTTTGCCAGATTAGTTTATTCCATAATGCAAATGTGCGTGAACGTGGCAAAGCAAAAGACGACCCTTGTATCAAACATGTAACAAAATATTCTCTGGTAGCCAATATCGATACTGTGTCGCTGAGAAAGTACCGGACATGCATGGCACCATACATACGGTAATAAAGCCTGAAGCATTGATTCATCTGGTTTTTAGACATATTTATGCACAAAAACAAAATTATTATGTTCGATGTACAAAAATTTCACAGCAGATGTACCACAAACCTTGGCGAAAAATATGGCGACAGTGGCACGAATGACATTTCTAATAAAATATTGTCATGATTAATTTATTCAGTAAATTATGACTGTCTCTTTTTTCTTACAGAGATATTCCTAAGACAAAACGAGACAACACTATGTTTGGCGGCTTTATGTCGATTTCGTATATATGTGTATAATGTAATTTTTCTATAATTATGTACTATTTGACCTCTCCATGTATATTCCTTACTCAAAGGTCAAAATTCACGTGGTGCGTGGTGTGCGCGACGTCGACGGATAATGCGTTGACGGAAACGGAACAGACGCTGTACGCTCGACGTACTAACGGATCATTGGTCAGGTGTGAAAGGTTGAACATTTTTCGATATATATTTGTATGTTTTGGCGTTACGCAACGGACGCGACGGATCTTCCGTCAGATATGTTCCGACCCTTATTCATGCATTAATTGGATAACAATTGAACACGCAACTTTGAAAAGTTGGCGGTGCTTGTCGTGGGTTTGCATTAGCGGTCATCTGCGTAGCAGTCTCTTTGTTTCTCCATTCTATAGTTGATCGATACTTAAAAGCTTATTTGGTGCTTAAACGGTTATTCATAGTATTAAATTAAACTATGGGATGTACAAGCGGGATTACGAAAGGGTATGAGATGTACGGATCAGGTTTTTTCCTTGCGAAGCATAGCCTAAAAGAAAGGTCTAAAGGTCTATTGCGTATTCGTGGATTTGGAAAAGACTTACGATAAAGTGGTGAGGAATGAAATGTGGTCGGTGCTGTCAATAAATGGGGTGGACAGCAGCCTCATTCGAGCTCTGAAATCCCTTTATGAAGATTCTAGAGCTTGTGTGAGGATAAACGGGGCATACACTGACTGGTTCAACATCGAGAAAGGTGTTAAACAGGGATGTGTAGCGTCGCCGTGGCTGTTTAACCTCTTCATGGACAGTTGTTTGCAAGATTTAAAACATAGTGACTGCGGATTAAGGATGAATGGGTTACTCATCAAATGCCTCCTTTATGCTGATGATGAGGTAATAATTGCATTTTCAGCGGAGGAGTTGCAGGAGATGGTAACAATCATGCATGGTGCGTTAGAGAGGAAAGGAATGAAAGTGAATGTAAGTAAAACGAAAGTTATGGTTTTTGAAAAGAAGGAATGCGTTACGGCTTGTAATGTTTTGATCGATGGACAGCGAGTGGAACAAGTGAATGAATTTGTATACTTAGGTACGTTGTTAAAAAGAGATGATAATAATAATAATAATAAAACCGCAGGGCAGCTTTGTGGCGAGCTGAATGTGTGTGGCGACACTGCGGTCCCGAATGCTTCAGAGAGTCGGTCAGGGCCTCGTCTCCGGCTTGCCTTTGTTGTCTGGTTGGAGTGGATGTCCAAGAGCGTCCGCAGGACTCTCAACTCTGGCTTGCCTTAGTCGGCCGGCCAGAGGGAAGTCGCAAGAGCTATTAGCTCAGGGGTGGAAGTGTCATTTTCAAGGGCGTAATTACGGGGAAACCCGCTCCGGGTCACGACCCGCGATGGCGAAACCGGTGCCGCACCGCTCTACACCCCTAGCCACTCGCACCGGTGTTGCCCTCTGGCTGCCTTTATGGCAGACTTCGTTTACCATGGTGGCTATTTAGAGAGGGCCCATCTAGTGAGTTGGCGAGTCACCGTCTGCCCCTTTTCGACGTACTATAAGAGTACTTAGGGCAGACGCCGATTTTCATCCATAGTTTCCATATCACTTATCCATTAAACACCCATCACAATAACCCAGAGTAATTATTTTCCATACAAATAGCAATAGTCCTACACCTGCTGCGGCTAATCCGTGGCTGTACTTCTTAGTGCAGTTATGAAGGCTCCTCAGTAGGTGTCTCATCACATCTTAGATTAAAACTTTTAAGAGGCCTCTGCGCGTTGGACCTATGTCTCCGTGTACGCCTGCCAAAGGGCCGTGTACTTTTTTAACACCATATGTTAGAAAAGTACGCGTGATGGAGAAACACATAATAATAATAATAATACGGACTCGTCGTTCAGCTCCGCCTCACAGCCGCCGGCACCAGCACCAGCATCGCCGACGAGTGTTGAGGCGTCGAGCTCATCGAACGACGAGTATTTCTCTCCGCCGACGTCGCCACCACCTGTCCGCCGGCGAGGGAGAGGCCGGCCACCGACACGCTTGGGACCCCGAGACCCACCGGTCTCGAACAGGGCCCCCGCTACCGGTGGTAATGTGCACCGCATGCGATGGTCGACTTCTATGAATGAGAACGTCATGCGGGCATATTTTGTGGCCACAGAGGGTGGAACCAATCTCAGTGCGTACCGTGATCGAATGCTGCCTTTGTTTCAGGCGCTTGAACCAGCTGTCAACGTGTCAACGCAACGGCTATCGGATCAAGTGCGGGCCATCCAGCGGTGTCGGCTGTTGGATGATACCGTGCTTGAGAGGCTACGCTCTGACGTGCAGGGAAGTCTCTCCATCACTTCTTCATCGCAAACTGGCACGGTAGATACACAATATCAACAGTTGAATCTCCCTGATGAAGAGGTAGATGATGAGACTTCTCACGTAAGTACCCAGTGCAATGATCAGTTAAGGAGTGCTTTGGAATGTGCTATTGAGGAATACCGATCCATGGACCCAAATGTTCGGGCCTCGTTTGCCTCGTTTGCCCATGCATAAGAGAAACATAGCGCTAATGAGTGCCCTGGATTCGTTATTATCAAACTATTTTGATAATAGCGAAAATCTTGGTGATACACATTCAATCCTGTATTGTGCGGCTGTAGCTGTATGTCGGGTAGCGGGAGTTAATCTGTCTGAAAATAATACCGCTCCTCGACGAACCGCTACTGTGCCAGCTTGGCAGTGCAGGATTGAGCGTCGTATCGCTGAGACTAGGGCACTCATTGGAAAGCTATCCTGTTTCAGGATGGGCAATACGCGACCGAGAGTGATGCGCTTTGTGACTCGAGCCTTCGCGGGAACTGGTATCAGTTCCCAGGATTATCAGGCACGAGTTACAGAGCGCATCGACTCTCTGAAGCAAAAAGTTTATGCATGGGCAAACCGTATCAGGCGATATAAAAAAAGAGTGGATCGATATTGCCTGAATCGCACATTCCAAAGAGACGAGAGGTGGGTGTACAGAGGATGGGAGCTATCTGATTCCATGGCCGGTGAAGGTGATGGGTGTCGACCGGATGATGATGCCACTAATTCATTTTGGCCCAGCATTTGGTCGACGCCTGTCAGCCATTCGGAGGGTGATTGGATCCGGGATGTTGAGCGAGTATGTGAACGAATCTCAACTATGGAACCAATATTTATAACACAAGACGATATAGCCAGTGCAATCCGTCCATTACAAAACTGGAAAGCAGCAGGACCGGACGGACTGCACAATTTTTGGCTTAAATGGTTCCGTAGTTCACATGCTTGCTTAGCGTCTCAGTTCCAATCATCATTGGAATCGGGTTTGCTACCAGACTTTTTAACATCCGGCCACACTCACCTGCTCTATAAATTTGGTGGTACCACGGACCCCAAGAATTATAGACCGATTACTTGTCTGCCAACAATTTATAAACTTCTTACATCCATTTTGAGAATAAAATTATCAAAACATATATTTGATAATTCAATTTTATCAGTTTCTCAAAATGGATGTAGGAGTGGGGCGCGTGGTACTAAAGAACTCCTTCTGATTGACATGGCCATTAGCCAACAGGTACGCCGTAATCGAAAAAATCTATCGACATGCTGGATAGATTACAGAAAGGCTTACGACTCCGTGCCACATACCTGGCTTTTGAGGGTGCTGGAGTTGTATAAAGTAGATACAACTCTATGCACCTTCTTAAGGTCATGTATGGGGCAATGGAGGACCGCATTGCGCTATCCAGGATGTCGATCGAGTTTGGATTGCGGTGTTCCAATAAAGATCGAGCGAGGTATATTCCAGGGCGACAGTCTGAGCCCTTTGTGGTTTTGCCTAGCACTGAACCCTCTAAGTACTTTATTGGAGGGTTCAGGGCTAGGCTATCGGTTAAGGAGAGGTGGCCATGTTATATCTCACCTCCTTTTCATGGATGACCTGAAATTGTTTGCCCTCAACAATCTCCAACTGACTGCGTTACTTAAGGTAACTGAAACCTTTAGTAATTCTATCAGGATGGAATTTGGTGTGGACAAATGTGCGGTCATGCATGTGAAGAAAGGTGAGATTATGGAATCTGCAGGGATACAACTCTCAGATTCCATACAACTTCGGTCCCTCTCTCTAACGGAAACTTACAAATACCTGGGTATGTCGCAGTCTTTGAATATCTCTGAGGCTGACATGAAGCAGTCGCTGCAGGCTCGTTTCTTTGGCCGCTTGAAAAAAGTACTAAATAGTCTTTTATCAGGTGGTAACAAGGTGCGAGCCTGCAACGGATGGGCCATGCCAGTCCTTATGTATTCCTTTGGCATACTCAGGTGGACTCAGACTGAACTTGACGCCCTGGACAGAAAAGTCCGTTCAATGCTGACTGTATATCGGATGCATCATCCACGCTCGTCGGTAATGAGGCTATACATCCCGCGGAAATGTGGTGGTCGAGGATTTTTATGTCTTAAGACCCTTCATAACCGCGAGCTGTATAACCTCAGAGAATATTTTCTGCAAATGAGTGTGGATATGCATCGAGATGTGGTTGCAATGGATACTGGACTTACCCCGCTCGCTCTGGCTAAAGAGAACTGGCACAAACCTGCAGTACTTAGCATTGAGGACCGGAGAGAAGTATGGAAGGGCAAGGAGCTACATGGACGCTTCTATAAGGCCTTACACGGGTCTGATATAGATTTTAAGGCATCCGTTTCCTGGCTGCGCTTCGGTGATCTTTTCGGAGAAACCGAAGGTTTTGTCTGTGCAATTATGGATGAAGTTGTCATGACAAATAACTACCGCAAGTATATCCTGAGGGACGGTACTGTTGACATAAGTCGGGCGTGTCACCAGCCCGGGGAATCTCTCAGGCATATTGTGTCCGGTTGTTCGAGTCTTGCCAATGGTCAGTATTTGCACAGACATAACCAAGTGGCTAGGATTGTCCATCAGCAACTAGCCCTTAAATATAAACTCATTGGTTCTGATGTACCGTACTACAGATATGTGCCCGACCCAGTTCTCGAAAATGGTCGTGCACTGTTGTATTGGGATCGGTCTATCATTACAGACAGGACTATTGTAGCCAATAAGCCTGATATTGTAGTGATAGACCGAGCAGAGCGTCTCGCAATGATTGTTGATATCACTATACCACATGACGCTAAACTCGTGAAGGCGGAAAATGATAAAAAGATTAAATATTTAGATCTAGCTCACGAGATTGTCGACATGTGGGATGTAGATTCAGCAATCATTGTTCCGATTGTCGTTTCAGTGAATGGATTGATCGCTAAGAGCCTCGACCAACATCTTAAGAGGCTCGCACTGGGCAGCTGGATCAAGGCCTTGATTTAGAAGGCGGTTCTTCTCGATACGGCACGCATTGTGAGGAAGTTCCTTTCTCTGAGGCCCTAACCACCGGTGGCTTGGTCCCTGTACCCGACACCGGTGGGTTTCCGTGGTCCCATTTTATATAGTTAAATTTATTGATATATTTAAGGTTTAATTATGTAAAATTCGATTATGTGAATACTGAATAATAAAGAGATAATAATAATAATCATTTATTTTCAGGTAACAAGAACCCATAGATATTTACCTTATAGACTAACATACATAAAATAACATTATAAAATATTATAACAAAACAAACAGGTGTTGTTTACGGCTTCATGTTACGCGGAGTGGTATTGCGTAACCTCCCATGAAAAACGCCGATACACGACACCCTTCGGCCAAAACTCTTCCTTAAGGAAAGTCTCGAGATGATGAGTCGGCACCCGCACCACGTACGAGTTGAAGTTGGTGTTATGCCGTGACTCGTCAAAGTCCACTTGGTCTTCAGGCGCAGGTATTCTACGACCTCCTCTTCCTTTGTGGAGTGATGCAGCTGAGAGACGTACAACTGCGTGGTTGGTACAGCGGGACGCAGCAAAAATAATGAAGAAGATATTGAAAGATGAGTTAATGCAGGTAATAGTGTGAATGGAGCTCTGAAGGCGTTTATGAACAGTCAAAACGTGTCCAAAAAGGCACGATTGGCTGTGCATAAAAGGGGTGTTAGTGCCTACCCTTATGTATGGTATTGAAAGTTGGGTATGGCAGAAGAGACTAGAAAGTAGAATAAATGCTGTAGAAATGAGAGCACTGAGAAGTATTTGTGGTGTGTCTTTGACCGACAGAGTAAAGAATTGTGTGATACGAGAGTGGTGTGGGTAAAAGAAGATGTAGTGACAAGCATCAAGAAAGGCATGTTAAGATGGTTTGGGCACATGGAGAGGATGGATGACGAAAGACTGACAAAGAAGATTTATAAGGCAAGTGTGAATGGGACAGGACGAAGGGAAGGCCTAGGCGGACGTTCTTTGACCAGATTGGAGACATCCTAAAAAAAGGTTAGGTCAGAAGTACCCTAAACAGAAGAGCATGCATGAGAATCTTGATGGGAGTGAATGAAGCAAGAGAGGCAGTCAGGATCGTTGCAAATGGCATTCCGTAGTCTCTGCCTACCCCTCCGGGAAACAGGCGTGAATCTGTGTATGTATGTATGTATCTATGTAAAATAAACTCTGTTCACATCCATCTTCTCTGATCCACCCTCTTGAAATAAAATTTGAAATTGATCAAAAACTTGTTGCAATATATGATGTAGATTGAATAGTAACATTTTGAAGTTGACTTAAGTAAGGTGATCAAAATATTTTCAGAAACATCTCTTCAGGTTTCATGATTGACCATTACCCTTTAATCAGAACATTGCGTGTAATACTTGTCAAATGGGTAAATTCTTTATTCCATATTACATAAATTAACTTTTATCATGTCTTAAAATAAAAATAAGCCTATTCAATATATAAAAGACGAAAAATTAATTAAAATTAAATTTAGAAGGCGTCATGAAAGTCTTCCGCATCGCAGTCAATCGCAAGCGTGCCCAGAAGACTGGCGGCATTGCCTCGTTGTATAGCAATGCTTATCTTTTGTGCTAAATACGTGCCAGCCCTCTGGTCACCCGAGGCGTCGATCAGTCTCTTTGCGAGATCCCTAAAAAGGGATCTCGCACTAGGACCCCATGCCCCCAAGGTTTCAACCCCACACGGCTCAAATACATAATCTCCTACAAGATTTACGTATTTGAGGGTCTCTGCTGAAGCAGCAGCAGCGCCCGCACAATCTGCTATGCTGGAAAGATGGGATGGCGCAAGGGTATCGACACATGTCGCGTCCCATACCTAAGGCCTAGCCAGCTTCCACGGCGGTAAAGACATCCCGTCTGGTCTCTTGCTATCGTCGCGTGCCAAGCCCTGAGGTTCAAGTTGGGCTGGAACGCCAGCGGTGACAAGAGTACGGCGCAGAATGTCGTTGAGGTTGGCGTGTCGTGAAATACAACCTGCGCTCCTGCTGCATGACAGACCATGGTGACCAAGGCTATCGACAGCCTCTCTGCAGTGAAAGCGATGCAGAGAGACAATTAAGATGGAAACAAACCACCAAAATCTAAGTATATGTATTATTGTGATTTCTCTGAAACAAGCTTCTAACTTTCGCTACATAAAAGAATGTGATGTGTTGGTAAAATATGCATATACATTATACGAAGCACGCTAACTTTTGATAATTTTTTTATACGTCACTAACGCCTGAACCAATGCTTATGACATTTTTGCAGCGGTTTGAGTTACGTATTTCTGACTTAAATTTCCGCCAAAGCCCCTTATAAAATATCACAAGAACACATGCCGCAAGTTTTCAAATATTGCATACTTCGTCATTTGATTTCTAACTTTTCATGATTTTCGTACATACCAAACTTTATACAAAAAAGATGCATTACAATTCTATGTGACACAGAAAGACGCGATGTGTTAGCATACTATTTACGTCGCGAACAAGCAAAAGTTTCTGCTTTCAGGAGATCAGCGAAAGTAGAGACACCGTATTGAATAAAGCGGCGGACTTTGCACTGTGATACTAAGTTCAACGTGTTGTGAAGGCGGGTATGCAACTTAAGTTGAAAAGCTTTCTTTACCGTACTTACTACGTATTATAAAGTAACATTTTTATAAGACTGAAACAGTATACGTAACTTTTCATGCGAGAGTAACTTGTGTTTGTTGGGGCGGGCCCCCCTATTTTCCCGTATTCCACCCTGGTGCAGGTGCGTCGTATATTCATACAACTCAATAAATAAGCGCGAATAAAACTAATACAAAACAATGAAATGCTCGGCTACGAAGGCATGTGATTCATGATCATTATTTCGTAAGATATGTCTTGTTGAAATGTAACAAGATGCTTGTTCGGGTAAGGTGCAAGTAACTCTCAATTGCCGTATACTCCACTCACGGAACGGCGAAGCGAGCATGAAATAAACGATTATGGTGACAGTTGACTTATTGCCTGAGAACAGCGATAAAGAGCCGAGGCACGTTCACACGCTGCCTTTAACTTTTCAACGATGCCGAAGCCTTTAGTTCTCCATAGTAGGTATCGTAGTCAAATTGTTGAAGAAATCTTGGAAAACCCTCACCGTCAGCGCGCCCGATTAATGAACTCGTTTTAAGCTTGCTTAAGCATCCACCGGAGGTTGGTTTAGTATAAATTATCTGTTAATACTTTAGGTGCCAGAATCCCAATTGTTTGAACGATAATGGAATCTATTGTTAAAGAGGTGATAGTGGGTAGACAAGGGGAATCTCGTTTAATGGGATTCGACATTCCATTATCGGCGTGATTATGTTTTGTCCCTTGATAACTGAGAGGGTATTACGTTTTGTTCCACAAAATGTTGAGGTCCAGTACAGTAATAACCAATTTACAGAAGAATACGTCTCACACAGATGAGAGAATTAGTCTCAGATAGAGCGCATTCGTCCAACTAAGTGTGGCACGTTGACAGCTATGTGTGCGTGACCTTTGGCGACTGGCACTGTACGGACACGCGCGTCTATGTGTGTTTAAAGTTGCCAGATTATGAATAATCTCCCAGTATTTTGCATATAGTTATGTAATATTCTTATATTCATTTGCGGTTTTGAAGAATTTACCATGGATTTAATTAATGCTTTTATAAATATATTTCTTAAATGTAGGTACCGAGTTAAGTTTTAACTACTTCGTAAATCTTTAATCTGTATATATAAAATCCTCGCGTTACTGACTGACTGACAGATAAGCTACAGCCGAAACTACTCGGCGCATGAAGCTGAAATTTAGCATGTATGTTTCTTGGGAACCGTAGGGGTGCACTAAGACGGGATTTCTCGAAATTCCCACGGGATCGGGCAAAACGAGAAATACGAAAATATGTGCGTGCGAAGCCGCTGGCGTCGATTAGTTGAGAAATAAATAGTATGTATGTACATACGGCACCAAGTCAAGCTAAACAGTTGTTGTACGATTTTGATACTTATTCCCTACGCCATAAGTATGTATGTACACACGGCGCCAAGTCAAGCTAAACAGTTGCTGTACGATTTTGATACTTATTCCCTACGCCATAAGTATGTATGTACACACGGCGCCAAGTCAAGCTACACAGTTGCTGTACGATTTTGATACTTATTCCCTAAGCCATAAGTATGTATGTACACACGGCACCAAGTCAAGCTAAACAGTTGCTGTACGATTTTGATACTTATTCCCTACGCCATTAGTATGTATGTATACAGTGCGCCAAGTCAAGCTAAACAGTTGCTGTACGATTTTGATACTTATTCCCTACGCCATAAGTATGTATGTACACACGGCGCCAAGTCAAGCTAAACATTTGCTGTACGATTTTGATACTTATTCTTTACGCCATAAGAACGGTGCAAAGGTCAAAGTGTATTAGCTTGACGAGTAGCAGGGTGTACACGAATATTTGGATCGTTTGGGGATCGAACTCAAAACAATATTATGTAAGGTATATACTAATGGAAATTGAAATTCTATTACTATATTTATGAGAAAGAAGATATATCTACAATATACTTTTATAATACGGTAATGTATTTTTCATTAACATGACAATCATTATCACATAATCAATTGACAAGTGCATTTTCCCTAATTCAGGCAGAACGGCGTCGACAAAAACTGGCAACACTTACATATTTCTTGCACAAATACGAATTTTATCGAAATTAAATTAGGAAACAGTCAAATTATCAATAGTTACCTGTGAAAAGATATTCCATTTTCCTGTTTTTGTTTTTAGGAACAAATTTTACAGTGTTTAAGAACGCAAGACGGCATTTTGAGAATTTAAAAGTTGAAGTGATCGTGACGCGTGAACTGTACGATGCGTCGTAGCGCACTGAGACGAGTTTGTATTCGCTTTTCAATTTTGTATTTGCTTTAGTGGCCGCACGCAACTGTGCCGTGCGTTCCATCTGATACTAATTCTCTCACCTATGACGTCTCATATCTTTGGTGTGAATGCGTTGCTCATAAAGTTTTCGCATACGGGCCGAGAGTGGCAAGTTGGCCTTGTGAACTGTGAAGTTTGTAACTAGGGGTGTGTAACGCCGCTCTGTGTGAAGACATAAGGATCGTTTCCTATATTCTGTTCGGTAAAATAAACGTAGTTTGGGTTAGTTAGGTATCACGTCCAACTCGTGTCAGCAGTAAGTAGTAACAAGGCGTTGTTTACTCTTGCCGATTTGGGAACTTTGGACACCTGTAAACTAACTTTAAGGTTTATTCGCAGAGACAGTTTGATGTACGTGTATATAGTTGCACAATGTACAGATACTACGGGAACTTTATTGGATGAAGCGTGGTTAATTAACGGATTATTTAGTGACTCGCGAGGTATTATGAAAATCTAAAATGTGTAATTTACTTCTAATTAATTTTAAGGAGTAGAACGTGGAACAAGGCTGGTTAATGAGCTTACGATGTGATGTATTTGAACATGTTCATGTAGTGTGGATAATTAGACTTTCAATTATTGAGTAATAATTGTATACTATTGTCGTATCATATATTAAACAGTCTAAGAATCGGTATTTTAGAATGAAATGAGTATTGGATGCAGATTGCGCTAAAATCTCGGTATGCCAAGTCTAGTAGACCTCAAGTTATAATATTGTTTTAATGTTAAATCGTCTATTAAAATCCGTATTATCATAAACGTCTTGCATCGCTAAAATACTGCAACACAAAACTGTTCCACAATGCAGATGTAAGAAAACATAAATGTTTATAGTTGCATGCAGATGCAAGCTATTACAGTATTAAGTAGAGACTTAATGCATCCGGTCTACGCTTTGGCATTGCTTATGCACCAGTTACATTTATCTTTAAGCAACCATTTTAATGCTAAGTATTCACTTTTCATTATGGTTGAAGCGTCATTAATTTAAAAAAATTACGAGAAAATTTTCGCTTGAATATGAAATTATTCGATCTGTGGAAGCAACTTTGTCTTATGGATTATTGCAGACAAATTATTTTGGATTGCGCTGCAGTGATGAGGGTGATTTCAAGTGGCAATAAAATCTGTAATTCTAGTCATATTTAGTATATTACTTACCTCGAACAAAACGCTCGTATTCTTCATGTTAGCAGTCAGACATTACGAATGCTTCTCAAATATAAGAGGTAGACGTATGTATTACACGTAGTATAATAGCCTGGGACAAGTCACACACAATCCATCATCTGATACCAAATTAGATAGAGCATATACCTAGTATGGTAACCATAACCTAATTAAACTTGCTTACAAGTTAAGTAAATAACACACTGACGCAGAACAAATAATCGTGCATATTGCAAAGAATTGACATAGTCTCTAGCACTAGACCTCACACAGTTTTCGGGCGCAAACCTTAGCGCAATTGCCAGATTATTTATCGAAGACGTGGCAAGACATTAAAACATTCAAATGGAAAATTAGATTTCCATGTGCGCACATAAATTTGTATATAATAATGTGTGTGTCAGCAGAAAATTGGCAATGATCGAATATCGCAGACATGTGAAGATAACCTGTCATACGTTATCGACGGCCCGATGAGGGGAGGAATTGAATATAATGAGAACTCTTTATACTTACGATCAAATGTGTTGCGTAACGTTTCCTTTGTCAATATTTTTCTAAATTGATCCGTGAACACATCGTTTAGCAACATTGGTATGACGAGAATGTACAAGCATTTTGCGTTTATGATAAAAATACATTTTCTGATGCTTCTAACAAATTTAGCTTTGAATGGTATTTTGTAGCTTTCAAGATGCTGAAAAACAGAATATGTGATTTCGATCTGATAGAATACTTGTAAAAAGATTAGAAATGTATTTTTTACGTTCTTTGAATACAATCAAACGTTTGAACTTAGCACGTGAATTGTTTTTGTTTGTTTTCGTTTTAAAGTTTTGTAAATATTCCCTTTAAAAAGGTTAATTGGTCACTTAGAATAAATCCTGTATCTTGAGGAATTTTATAATCCGAGGACAGGAAAATCTCGGTGTTGAAGCAACAATTTGAGAGCACAAAAAGTGTCATCCTTGAATTGTTGCTTTGAGTCTATCAACTGTAATCAAGTGTGGTCATCGAGCCCACAGCACTCGGAACAGTATTCGTTCCTATTGAGGTGAGCTACTCAGGTCAAAGCATAACTATAAGCTATCTTCTATTCTCATTTAAGACATGTTTCATATACTTATAATGAATTGCTATGCTATTGTGACAACTTAAAAATAAACACAACTTTCCTCTATTATGGAAGTATAATGGGATCCCGTATGGCTTTATCATACTTAAAGCGAAATGTTGTCTCGTCAGTTAGATACTCGTAGATATCTGATACACGGAAATTTATTATTATATAATTTATGTCTATCTATCTATCTATATCGTCACGCCTGTCTCCCATTGGGGTAGGCAGAGACTATAGAACGCCACATGCTTCGGTTCAAACATACTTCTTTCGCTTCCTCGACATTCATTAACCTCATCATGCATGCGCGTCGGTTATGGGT
The DNA here is from genome assembly GCA_944739405.2 of Euclidia mi. Classification (NCBI taxonomy): domain Eukaryota; kingdom Metazoa; phylum Arthropoda; class Insecta; order Lepidoptera; family Erebidae; genus Euclidia; species Euclidia mi. Next base: position 89,373,153 of record OX123182.2, on the reverse strand, counting down.
ACTTTTAATTTGGCCCTTTTTCAGTACGTCACCTATTTGGTCGGCGTACGTCCGCCTAGGGCGTCCCCTACCGACATTTCCATTCATTCTCGCACGATACACTCCTTTCGTATTCCTTCTTTTATCCATCCGTTCCAAATGTCCAAACCAACGCAACATTCCTTTTTCAACCTTAGTCACTACATCGTCTTTTAGACCACACTTCTCTCGTATCACACTGTTTTTCACTTTATCAATCAGCCTTAGTCCGCACATACTCCTTAAAGCTCTCATATCCACAGCATTGATTCTACTTTCATGCTTCTTCTGCCTTACCCATGATTCACTACCATACATCAGTGTTGGCGCCAAAACTCCCTGCAGTATAGCAAGGCGAGCTTGCTTTGGGATAATATCATTGCTGATGATGGACTGTAAGGCGCCATTCACACAATTTCCTGCTTTCACTCTCCTTTCAATATCTCCCTCACATTTTCCATCTCTCGTAAACAAAGACCCTAAATACACAAACTCGTTCACTTGCTCCACTTTTTCATCTCCTATCATTACTTCACATTCAGTTACACTATCATCCCTCTCTATGACCATGACTTTGGTTTTGTTAACATTCACTTTCATACCTTTCTTCTTATACGCTTCATTCATCGTGGTGACCATCTGCTGCAAATCCAACGCTGACGATGCAAATAGAACCTGATCGTCAGCGTATAGCAGGGTCTTAAACACTGACCCACCCATTCTTAATCCACATTCAGACTCTTTCAGATCGGTCAAACAACTGTCCATGAACAGATTAAACAGCCAAGGAGACGCTACACATCCCTGTCTAACACCACGATCAATGTTAAACCAGTCCGTGTAGGCCCCGTTTATTCTGACACAGGCACTTGAATCCCTATATAAGGATTCAAGTGCCCGTATCAGACTGCTGCTCACTCCATACACAGAAAGTGTTGACCAAAGTTCATCCCTCACCACTCTTGTATAAGTATGTATTTATAGAACTATTTAATGTGAATATATTATATCACTATTATGTATATAATAATTATCGTGTTACACTATTTATAACTATCAGTTCAGTTTTATCGCACCTACCACTTTATCTCTGCACCACCTTAAGGTTGACAGGTAGAGAATGCCTTATGGCATTATGTCCACCACTGTACACATTGTGTGTGCATAAATAAATAAAAAATAAAAAAACTATTATATATCCTTTGTAATAGGTTTTAACTTGTTGACGTCAATAATTTGCCAGTGACACAAGCTTTTATTATATCGCTATCTATTTTTGGAACGTATATATGGTTTCATATGAATATTTTTGTATATTTTTACTCCTGTTTCATACTCTTGTTGGTTAGTACCTATTGTTGTGCTTAGCTTTCTACACAATTTGTGTTTCGTTTTAAGCATGAGCAGGCCCCCGTCACAGGCTCAAATTCGAGCGATAAATACCTACAATTTCGTGTACCGATATCGGTACAAACGACAGACGGCCGCCGCACGCCCGGCAGCGCGTACGCACGGCACGTTTCCCGCGATTTCTTATAGAAATGCCGAAACCACGAAGTTATTGTGCAGTGGATGGGTGTAAAACGCACAAAACAAATGAAAACTTGTTGTTTTTTCATTGCCGAAGGGGAAAAATGATTTATGTAGTATTAAGTTATGGTATGAGATTTGATATAAGTGGGTACTTATAAAAAATTTCGTCTACGAATTGACACCGTTTATTTTATTTAGAGCAAAGGTAAGAAAGGAAATACTAGGTATGTAAATGTTCGCAAATTGATAAGTTTAGGTTATTACTAGAAATAAATATAGATGTTATTTTTATTGAGTAAAATCTACTTAATGTCAGAATCTTATGTACGTACTTACTGTATTGTCTGGTATTGTACCCGATAAACGGAAATGGGCAATAGGCCCCAACTACGTACGATTATTATACATTTTATTTCTTTTTATAACATATTGCTTACTTATTGTTAATTTTATTAAATATGTTAACAATATGTATTTACTAACTGACTCGTGTATATATAGGTAAGTATTTAGCAAATAAAAATATGGTTATTTCGCAACATTCGTTTTATTACCAAAATCATCATAAGAACAACCCTAGCGCCTCCGTTCGATGGCGCGCTTGTACGTACAGTCACACAATCTGCAACTCTTTGCGTGAGTACTAAGGATACATTTCTCTTCACTGCGAGCAACGGCTATTATTATTAAGATTTTGTAGGTGATTATAGCCACGGTAATAATATCTAACAGTATTGTAACTCCATACAAACGCGCGAAACTCGAGTTATACCTACGCGCCTCGAGCAGAGTACCCACTATACTGTGCGGACTGTGCCAAGAGTACCCACAGCCGCGATCGTGCCGCAGCTCGCATGCGGCGCGTCTGGTAGGTATATAACTCACGAAGGCGGCCGAGTTATAATACTGTTAGATTATATTACCGTGTTATAGCGTAGGTATTTTCGATTTTGTATGGGAGTGATGTATCTGTTACGAAGTAACTATTTAGTAATCTGTGGCATGAGGCCAGAATTGAGAGATTGTATATATGGGCGCAGTGATATGGTTTGTTATATTGTAAAGGCATAAACGTAGAGCAGAGCCATCTAGATGACTAAATGATAACTAAACGATACCTAAACCCGGAAGTTAATATTATTTTAATGTAGTGTTAAGTAAATAACCAGTAAAATATTAATTGCATTTGCTTGTAATTAATATTATATAAATTGTGTTACATTTCTGTATTTACATATATTTCTTAACGCAGTATTGGTTGATATCGTCTTTAATAGTTTGATTTAGCTTTGTCGCCCGCCAACACATTTCGGTAATTTAATAACTAATTAAATTGATCAAGATGTATTTCGACGCTTTAGCCACGGTAATAATATCTAACAGTATTCTAACTCCATACAAACGCACAAATCTCGAGTTATACCTACGCGCCTCGAGCGCAGTACCCACTACAGTACCCAGCAGCCGCGATCGTGCCGCGGTAACGAACGGACGGTGACGGTTTTTGTAGCAGTGTTCTTTATTTAAATTATAATTATAGCGACGAGTTGTACACTAATATCGTGCTGTTTGAATTCTTCGTTAAGTCACATAAAGATAAGATTTTTTAAATTCAAAATGTACCAATTGTAGTATTAATGTAGGTATACTAGAACACTTTTATCTGCGTTAGGGACACTGTATTACATATTTAATTGAAGTCTATGATTAGTAGTACCTTAAGGGTAATTTTCAAAATGGAAACGGATATGAATCAGCTTTGTGTAGGTTACTGCTTAGTCTACTACAAAATAAAACAGTAGACAGTGCAACCAATAGGTCATTTCCTAGGGTGCTTACATACCTACATGATTTTTATTTGTTTGTATAAAAAAATAAGTAATATTTACAATCACAAAACTAAAAAAAAACTTCGAATAGGTAGATGTAGTTAAAATACTTGAGGCGAGCAGCCCTATCGCTGTTTTGCGCCCGGCGCGTCTGTAGGTATATAACTCGGGGAGACGGCTGAGTTACAATACTGTTAGATTATATTACCGTGCTTTAGCTAAAATAACTGGAATTCTATATTGTTTATTATTTATAAAGATTAATTTAAAGTTCATACATACGATACTTTAATTAACGTAATTAAAAGTATAATGTTTTGATACTGAGTAAGTAAAGTTGATGCGACGGCGGGCGGCCATGACACTTTTCATCGGACTTTGGTAGAGTGAATGAAGAATTCAAGATTAAAATGCAGTTTTCAGTAAATTTGTGTGGTTTAATTTGTGGATCCTCTGGGGGTATCCTGATGATGGTGCCACGGCGCCGAAATATACGTATCTATTTCTGGAATTATACAGACATGATTTTATTGTAAGATTATTTCTATCGTTTTAAAGTCAAAGGGAATGAACATTACCTTTTGCTCATAGCTTAGCTTACTTCTAGACGAAAGACAGTCTTAGAAGTTGTTAGGGTTGCACCCACAATGTCTCTATTGTAAGGCGTTACAGCCGTTGATTAGAAGCAACAATGTAGTCATAGTTGTTTCCATACAATTGCAGTAGTTTGCCTTGTGATCTGATTTTATTAATCCATAGTGTGATATCGTTCGCCAATCTTGTACGAAGCGGGGTTCATAATTCAAAGCTTAAATGAAATCTTTAATGCGATATAGGACTGGATAGGCCGCGTACAGCGTCACGTCGGACGCGACCTACTGCGTTTGTTACAGACCACCGCCTTATGATAACAGTTATGATACCTGGTGTTCGGTTTGCTGGGTGTTATATAGATACAGCTCACGATGCTTGCTAATTTCAGACGTATTTTCTGCGAGCTTTTAAATACTTTTATCTGATATTCGCTTTATTCGGTATTGTATAAATACAATTTAGGGCGTTTGCTAATTTTGGAAGTATTTTCGTGGATTTTTTGTAGCATCATCAAAGACTGCAAGCATATCTGGTATACATATTGCTGGCTGTTACATAGATATGGTTTTGGATACTTTCAAACTTTGTTAGTTCATAGATATCTGGCAAGACTTTTATCTGGTATTATCTTAATATATAAAATCCTTGCGTTACTGACTGACTGACAGACACGCTACAGGCAAAACTATTAGGCACAGGAAGCTGAAATTTGGCGTGCATGTTCCTTGGGGACCGTAGGGGTGCACTAAGAAGGGATTTCCCGAAATTCCCACGGGATCGGCCAAAACGGGTAAATTAAAAAAAATTGCAGGCGTAGCTGCTGGCGTCCTCTAGTATTTAATATTTTCAAAGGGAGGGGTTCAATTAAATGGATTGTTTCACATATGAAGCGTATAGAAAAAAAGTTTGCGAAATCCATGTACATCGAGGGTCCTGTGTTATAGCTATCTTAAATCGGTTCGTTGATATCTGAATAATAATTAAATAGGGTTCGATTTCCTTTCGCTGACTGAATTGCACAATCTTGTAATTGAGCGAAAATAGAGGTAGATATAATTACATTGCAATTTAATTGCACTACAGTCCTGACATCACTTCAAGCCTAACGTTATTTTTGAAGATGCAATTATTATTCTTGTTTAATAAAAATTATGCACAAAAAAGATCTTTGAGTAGAAATAAGGCCAAATTTGTCAATCATGTTCTGTAAGGGTATATAATAATAGTTTTTTTGTTTTTTTCAAGGCAATATATTTTATTTCATTTTGTATTAAGTAACATAATTTTTAAGTAGCATTCTAAGTGAAGCTTAATGTAATCTAATCTAATACAAAAACCTTAAAAACAAATTTAGAAACTGAAAATATTTACATGGTTTAGGCGTCGTAAAATGCCTCCGCATCAATGTCATCGGGTAACGTGCCTAGAAGGCTGGCAGCATTGCCACGCTGGATGGCAATGCTGATTCTCTGAGCAAAGAATAAACCAACTTTCTGGTCACGTGAGACGTCGATTAACCGTTTCAAAATTTTTCGGAATAGAGCCTAGCGTTTCCACCCCAAACGGCTCAAACACGTAATTACTCACTAAATTAATGTATTTGCGTCGTTTGAGGGTTTCCGTAGCTGCAGCAGCAGCGCCACCATGGCCTCCCGTGCTTGGAACGTGTGATGGCGCGAGGTTGTCTACGCAGGTTGCGTCCCACACCAAAGGCCTACCCATGTTCCAAGGCAACAATGACATCCATCAGGTCTCTTACCGTCGTCGCGTACCAAACCATTTGGTTCAAGTACAGCTAGTACGCCAGACGCGACAAGAGCACGACGGATTATATCATTCAGATGGGCATGACGAGGAATTCTACCAGCGCTTCTGCTGCAAGATAGCCCATGGTGGTCGAGGCTATCGACGTCTTCTCCACCATGAAATCGATACGCAGAAACACACGGAGCACCTAAACGAAGACAAATGGCAATACGGAATGTCTCATTGTCCAACATGGTTTTAGTGTTGGACGATGGTAGTGCCTGAAGCCATAGAGCGAATTCCTACTCTCCCACAGCCAGTAAGCGAGCACGCTCTGCAACATTTAAAGAAGTATCCAAAAGATTCTTTCTTACTGTGTTACAAAGCGGCGCGTCCCAGAGTCTTTGGGAGAATAGGTTGGTAGGCAAATCAGTGCTTGGACAAGCCATTTTCCAGGCGTTTATAGATTTGGTTTTGCACAACACTTCTGAGTTAACCAGTGTAGGTGATAAAATTTTCCTAGCTAACTCTTCCGTGCTGTGAACTGAAGACAGAAACGCCGGTAAACTAACACTGGAAATTTTGCGAACGCCGAGTCCACCCAAACGTATGGGCAAAAACGCTTGTAGTCAGGCTCGGTCGTCCAAGTCCACATTTAAAATTCTCTTTAAAGTAATTAGGATAATTTGGTCGATTTGTTCTAAAAGTGATTTTTTTTCCAAAGTTGGGAAGATCTTAAGGCATGTGTGAATTTTGGGACGAAAAGACAATAACGAATAATAGTATAGGCCGAATGAATATTAATTTTGAATAGGCGATCTGAAATAACAAAAATTTTGCATCTTTCGTCTAAGAAAGAACCGAAAGATTCTTCAAATACTGGAGAACCTAGGAGGCGAAGAGAAGTCTTATCAATAATTTTGATGTTTGATGCCAAATTATTAAATTTTGATACTATCGAATGTTTTTTGTAGAGTCTGTTTTATTTATAAATAATTCACACTTACTAAAATTTAGTTCCAAGCCAATAGATGCGAATTTATTTAAAAAATTATTAAATCTTGTAATAAAATGTCTGCAGCGCCCCCTAGGGTCCCGTCGTCTACAAACCATGCATTAAATTTTGAATTTATATAATAGGGTTGTTTCCAACTAGTCAAATCAAGCACTTTTAATGAAATATTAAAAACGAGCTTTGCTAAGGATTTTGTATGAAATATGACGTCGTGACGTCAAAGTGTTTTGCTGTAAAGTAGAATACTTATTATCAATAAATTGACGATAAAAATGTTAAATAAAGTTTTTACATTAATTGATGAATGAAACTACTATTATTTTGACATGTTTCACTAGATAAAAATACTTGTATAATTTATTTCACTTGCAGGAAACATCCCTATAGTAGTATTAGCATATCATAGCTATTTCGTGTCGTTATTTATAAGTCAGTGTCATGTAGGTCATTTCATGCTTATAGGGACATAAGTCTATTTATATATTTCTTCTTCAATCACATTGGTAAATATTTGATGCTCAATAGAAGGTGCGCATCAATATATTTCTATTTCATATTTCCGTGCTATCATCTCCTTTACTTGAATGATAAATAACATTGTATATGCAATAAATCTACTTTGGCAGTGATATTAATATATTAGGTACTGCAAAATGGATACCATTAACAATATTTCGTTTAAAAGAAGGTATTGTGAGACCATTTATCAAGTGTAGCCCTATTGTCGGATGAATTTAGAGCTATTATGTTTTTGAATATTCCATTTGTTACAGTAAATGTATTGTTGTTTTTGGCAGTTACATATTCAATTTGTTTCTTATTATTCGTATCTTTCTCTTTGTAGTGGTAAAATATAAGATGCTACCAATGGTTAAGCGTTGAACATGCAACATGGCAAATTGCGGATAGATTTGAATTCATTTTTACAGTGGTATACCCATTACTTTATTAGTGCTTTATTTCGCCTATATGGTTGATGAGAATGATGGTGATTTTTAAATATTGTTTATGCAGTTAAGGTAATCGATCGGAATGCTGTTATGATCGTACATGACTTCCATTTTTTAAGACACAGAGCTTACGTAGTATTTGTATACTCTTTGACACAGACTTTGAAATTATTTACCGTTCCGCATAGTACAGGAGTTTTCTCCGGTTAAACGTGAGAAAAAATGGATTTTCCTCTTTCTAAAATTGAACTTTTAGTCCAGTTTTACACACAATAGTGCAGTAGCAAGTCTTTTTTTCAAAATTATATTATAATTATTAATAGCGCTCACAGCGTGACTTGCTCTTGATTTCCCGCTCTTAGTAGGTCAGCAAATAAATTGATTTTGATTTTGGATGGGTGACCACATGTGGCATTTACATTAAAGCGTTACCGTGCTTCGGAATTCACGTTAAGCTGTCGGTACCGGTTGTGGTTTCGCGGCAGTCTGAACCTTCGGATACCAAAGTTGGACTCACACGAAAAAGAAGATTGTAATGTATAAACGCACTCAACCATTACATAAATGTGTCCAATATAACTTTAGTAATAAAAAGGTGATATTAATCAAATATATTTTGTCTCAGGCACGTGTTAAGTGACGGCCGGTTAGTTGTGGGCGCGAGGCGGTCTCTCATGGACGCAGGAAGCAGTGGTGGGGCCATGCTGCGATGTCGCGCTTTAAATAGAGCGGGCACTGTGCTGTCTAGACCTGTGATGTTGCAACCTGGTAAGTGTAAACCCTTCTCTAATATACATAGGTACTTGAAACATTTTTAGGGCACTTCGACCATACAGGGTGTAAATAGACCCTTAACGAAAACTGATATCCAACAATACATTATGGGATATCAGTTTTCGTTCTTCAATCCTTTTTTAAATTTTTTACTTCGGCACCATACCTGGGCAATTGCTGGCTCAGGAGATATTGAGGCTCAAATTCACCATACAATTTATCTAATTAATAGAGATATATAGAGATAGAACACCAGAAAAAACAACAACGGAAAAGGTCTGTTATGCATCTTATGATGTTTAAGTGAGGCTATGATGAAACTGTCGCAAAATATTTTGTTATAAGCTAAATTTGTTTTGTAAGCGCCCAGAAAGAACGCCCGATTAAAATTACGTGTGATCTGATCTTCGTAAAATGGTAACCATCTGCTTCAAAATATCCATACTCACACGTTACTTGTAGGTGTAAAGAAATCAAATAAGTTTTGCGTCTCATGAATTTTATTCTCTAGTACTTGATGTATGTATTTTGCTTACCACATAATTAATAGGTATATTTTAATTTTATTAGCAAATATAGTAATTCCCATAAGCACTTAATTTCTATTCACAATGTTCACTTTCTATTCCACTCGCTTCAGACCTTAATATTAGTTATTTGAAAAGATGAATATTTTTCACTCCAATTACTTTTTCCACCAAGGGACGAGGAAAGTTTTAATTAAAGATTGACCGACATTATGTCCCTCATCTCGGCAAAATAACCTCGTTATAACGAAGCCGACGTTTCGTTATTGAAAATAATTTTATTTCTATAAGCCTCGCTTTTGTATATTTTGTATTGGATAAAGTGTTCATTTGCAATGTTTTGATTGAACTATCATAATTGTTTATGGATATAACTAGACTTCACCTATGTCTCCGCCCGTGTAGGAGCCTGTAATCGTGATAAAATATAGCATGAGTCACTCTCTAAACACAAAAACATGACATTATATCGCTCCGTTGTGACGTAAAAGCAGGGCAAACAGAGCGACTGGTGTCTGACCTCCGTTCCCAGAGGGATAACGATAGCCACAGCTTAAAACAAAGTAACTACATTCAAGGGTTGTCAACGACTGTCAAAGCTCTTTATGATGGCCGAGACCAACGGCTTAACGTGCTCTCCTAGCAGGCGATAATTAAGAATTTAACAATAACTACTTTTCCTAATATATTATTATTTATCACATATTCAATTTAGATATGTTATAATGCTACTTTTGGAATAACTTATTTTACAATACGTATTCGAATTGTAACAAACCTTTACGACTTTTTAAATAGAAACTAAACATTTATTTTATTACCTAAGATAGTTATATTGTTGTTAAGTTATATTAGCAGTTTTAATATTTTTATAAGAATGATAGCTTTTACAAAATCCATATTTTAATTATGTTGGCATCATCTTGAAAACTTATTAAGGAGTGTTCCATAAACAGTTATTTTCATGAAATAAAATAATAATAATAGTAAAAAAAAAACTTTATGTCTCAGTTCCGTCTTTCATTAGTGAATGATTTTTTACGTACCTATTATTTACTAATGCTAATGGCGCTGATACACCTGAGCATTCTCTTGCAACAGAACAGCGAGCCTTCGCCGTTTTTAGGGTTCCGTACCTAAAAGGTAAAAAACGGAACCCTATTACTAAGCCTCCGCTGTCTGTCTGTCTGTCTGTCTGTCTGTCTGTCTGTCTGTCTGTCTGTCTGTCACCAGGCTGTATCTCATAAACCATGATAGCTAGAAAGCTGAAATTTTCACAAATTATGTATTTCGGTTGCCGCTATAACAACAAATACTAAAAATAAAAAAAATAAAAATATTAAGGGGGAGTCCCATACAAAAAACGTGTTTTTTTTCGTATTTTTTGCTCAAAATTACTAACTGTAACAGGTAGACGCTTTAAATTTTCACAGAATATGTAGTTGTATATTACCTTTCAAAATAAATAATTAAATTTAAAAAAAGTAAATAATAAAGGGGGGCTCCCATACAACAAACGTAATTTTTAAGCAATTTGTTACTCGATCTTAATAAACAGGTAGAAACTTATAAAGTATTTAAGTATACATACAACGAACGTGATTTTTTTTTATAGATGATGGTACGGAACCCTTCGTGCGCGAGTCCGACTCGCACTTGCCTAATTTTTTGTTTTGCCGAATCGAAGAACGAACATTGCTACAAACATTTTCACGATCTTTCTAGCGAACACTCAAATCCTTAGAATATAGAAAAATATAGAAACCGCACTATAACAGCAGTTTTACCCAATATGTTTACTTCAGATTTATGAATTCTTTCCAGATTAAGATACATAAACTAATGACGTTTCTAAATAATAAAATGCAGATCTTGATTTGAACAGGTTTAATAAATCACACAAGTGTCTGTTCCTACGTTCAAATTTATTCATCGATATCAAAGATTTATCAACATTCTATTGACATTAATTCTGAGTGAACCAAATCTAAGGATGCATTGTAAACATAATCGATATTCATTTTGAGTAAGCCCATCACTAGTGTTCGCGCCAGTTCCAAATAAAAGGTGGTATGCAGTGGACTGTATATTATATTGTAGTAATGACTGGTTCTTTACAATAGTAAAAATGCCCGACAATATTCAGCGCAAGCGATAGTTCCGAGTACGTGTGTTTCGTTGGGCTTCTGATGGCTGACAGATGACGGCGTGCGCTCCCGTGCGCAGGCGCCGTAGTGTTGTGACACGATTGTAGTGATGTGAAAAAGTGTTACTATTAGTAACGTGTCTACGACAATGAGTCGTAGACATTCTGCCGGGCCGCAAACGAGTGGGTTGCATGCTCTTCTGATGGTGCTGGTCTTGATGTCGACCACTTCTGTGACTCCGTCAGGCCCCAGTTGGAGCTGTGTTGCTCGTCCCAGGACGCAACGGGCAGGTGGACGCGCATCATGGCAGCTGTCCCAATGACTCATGCCATCTGGTCTGGATCTGTGAAATTGTGCTTCTGTTTCATCTGTTCATGCATCGCAGTCAGCCAGTGGTGGCTCAGGATACAGACAATGGTTGACCAATTAAGAAGTGAAATGGAGTGAGGGCAGAGAGTGAATCAGACGGGCTGGAAGAGCGTCGTTTGGCGTCTAAGACCTAGAAAGTGAGAAGTATGTGGGGAAATGCCTCATGTGTGTGGTGTGCTAAGCCTTAGACCTGCCTTAGTTGCCGTCCATTGCCTATGTCTCACCATAACCCACCATAGTGTTGATACTATGAGGGAATGAAGTGGATGTGATGCCTTGCTCTGCTGCACTGCCGCTGATTAAGTTGTGATTCTCTGCTAGAAATCTGTGACAACATTTGACACCACTACAAGTGGAGCCATTGCCTGAATGTGCATGTATCTGTGAACTGTGAAGTCTGAAACTGAACAGTCTGAAAATGAATGTCTGAAAGTGTGAATGAATGTCAGGTTCCTCGGCAGCTGATAAATGCTTTTAGTAATGCTAAGTAAGATTCTTTCGTCAAGTCGGTAACTGATCCAGATTGACAGCTAGAACTGGCATACATAAATGCATATGTATGACTCAATATTGACTACCACGCCCCCTATGGTTACTGATCATGACTAAGGGACTGGTAGCAACTGTGAAGAAGCATGGAAAATGTTATGTGAAAAGTGAAGAAAATGAGTTTGTAAATAAATGTGATGATTGCAAACTATTTGTTGTATTGTAATCGCGGGTTAGCGAGCCTGCCGCCCACGCGAATGAGAGCACCAGCCTGATAATAAATGAATTAATGTTATGAAATTAATGATTTTTATTTTGTAATGATTTGTTAGAAATGAATTTTTATGTTTTACTGAATTTAATTCTCTGAAAATAGTTCTGTTGTTAATAAAATGAAATTGTTTGAAGCTGAATTACTGTGTTTTATTTTACAATTGTGTATGAACTGCAATATGTATGCAGTTATGTCTGTTAATTTGCGAAGTTGTAAATGAATGAATTGTCTGTGTGTAATTCTGAATGTTGTTTCTGAGATTGTGAAGTTTTATTTCTGAAAGTTCTGAGAAATTGTCTGATTGTGTGTGAACACTGATTAGTGTTCCAGTGATTCTGAAATACTGATTCTGAAATACTGATTCTGAAAGGTATGTAATATAGTAATATCTGTATCTGAATTGTTGTCTGATTTGAATCATTTTCTATGATATGAAAACAATTCTGTCTGTCCACTTAAACACTCTGATGATTGTTTAAGTGGTGTGGTTCTTAAAACCAATTCCTAAAACACGATTAGTGTTTAAGGAATTCTGAATTTGAATTGTTCTTCTATGTGAAGAAAAAACAATTCTGTTTGTCTGTCCGACTTAAACAATCTGATGATTGCTAAGCGGTGTGGTTCTTAAAACCAATTCCTAAAACATGATGAGTGGTTTAGGAATTCTGAAATTCTGATTATGAAACTTCTGATTTGAATTGTTCTTCTATGTGAAGAAAAAACAATTCTGTTTGTCTGTCCGACTTAAACAATCTGATGATTGCTAAGCGGTGTGGTTCTTAAAATCATTTCCTAACACTTGTTAGTGTTATTGGAAGTTCTGAATTGTCTGTAAATGTATGAGTTGTCTGACCTGACTGTGTGGTTGTGTTTGTGGTTGTGGTTCTGAGGCAGTTCTTGGAGATTTGAATTGTAGGAGTGTGTGTATGACTGATTGATTTTGTGTTTGTGTATGTGGTTGTGGTTCTGAGGCAGTTCTTGGAGATCTAAATTGTAAGTGTATGAATTCCCCAAGTGTGTGTATGACTGACTGATTCTGTGTTTATGCTTGTGTTTGTGTGTGTGGTTGTGGTTCTGAGTCAGTTCTTGAAGGTCAGAACAATTGCTGATATGCCCAGTTGATGTTGGCCAGCAGCTGCTATCATCATCCCTGAGAAAGCCTGGACCAGAGAGCCACAATTGTGGATGTTTGTGTGATGATGGTGTGACAACCCTAGATTTGATATCTGGGGGTTTCTGTTTAGTGTGTTGCCATGTTTGTTTGTGTGTATTTTTTTTTTGGGTGTGATTTGAATTGTTTTCCTTGTTTCAGAAAACAATTCTTTTTCTGTTTGTCTGACCGGCTTAAACAATCTCGTGATTGTTTAAGCGGTGTGGTTAATGTAACCATTTCCTCACATGATTGATGAGGAGTCTGATATATGTTTGAAGGAGTAGAAATGATTTCTAGCTCCCTGAATCTGTGTGTGTTTCTGATGTGTGAAGTCTGATTAAAATATGAAGTCTGTGTTTTGTTCAAATTCAAATTCAAAATTCAAATTCAAAAATCCTTTATTCATTTGGGTCACAATGTGACGCTTATGAACGTTTAAATAATAAATTTATAAAATAAGTACTTATAGACTCTACATTTACATTTACCGCCACGTTCGCAAAGCAATAGAGAGAATAGGGAACCATGAGAAAGAACGGGCAATAAAACTCACGGTCACTCTTTTTCATCGCCAGGTTTTGCATAATACACATAATTTACAGTTTGTAAGGTGCTGCAACTGTTACACCTTCTATATCACTTGTATATATTTACTGTACATAATAATACTCAAGCATAATACTTTTGATGTTCATTTGGTTAGGCTCCTCAGAATAGACATGGTGATACAGGAGCATCCACTTGCATTATATATACCTAATAATGCAGGCAATCTGCGAAAGTGATCAGAACCATGATGGAAATGATGCAGTTAAATATTAGAATCTAATACCAGCCCGCAAGACCGTCATCGACCAGTCATCGCAAGTAGCACCCGTTCACGAGTATGACGCATGTGCCAGCCATCATCCCCCTCGCCATATTAGAGGGACAGGGATGACCCGACACACGACGCCACCACAAGAAATGACATTTTAGTGAGCATGACGACAACGGTATACGAACCAGCAGTAAGAAACAATCTATTGGTATACTGACCATGACCGCCAATTACCTCCATTTTCCAGATCGTTATTATTAACATAAATTAGTGAAACGCGTGAAGGAATGCAAATGTAGAAAGAATTTTGTGAAGGTGACAAGTGAACAATGATATGATCAGGGATAAATAATGTTAAACTACATTCAACAAATCATAAAAATATCCAAATCCTGCAAAAATCATGTGTTCACGAGGCACCTCCACTTAACATGTAAATAAAATAATTGTGAGTTAAACAAGCCTAAGCCTATCCCCACGGTGTCTTATCATTTAAAAATTCCTGAATAGTGTAATAACCCCTTTGTAAAAGAAACTTCCTAATTGTCTGTTTGTATTTGTGCATGGGTAAATTCATTATTTCAAGAGGCAATTTGTTGAAAAATCGTATACCAATCCCCGCAAATGAGGTCTGAAATTTATGTAGACGGTAGTTAGTTCCCACCAGTTTATGCTTATTCCTAGTTTTCACTTTATGCAAATCACTATTTTTGCGGTATAGATTAAGTTTTTCTTAATGTACATTAAGTTAGGATATATATATTGCGATGCAACTGTCCATATATCTACTTCTTTAAATTTATCACGTAAAGAATCTCTAGCACCTAACTTATAAATTGCACGTATTGCCCTCTTTTGAATGACCAAAATAGTCTGTATATCAGCAGCTGTACCCCATAAAATTATTCCGTAAGACATTACGCTGTGAAAATAACTAAAGTAAACTAGTCTAGCAGTATCTATATCTGTGAATTCCCTAACTTTTCTAACTGCAAACGCTGCAGAACTAAGTTTCACTGCGAGACAGGATATTTGGGCGCCCCACTGAAGCTTACTATCTAAAGTTAGACCTAAGAATGCGGTTGATTCGACTAGTTGAATTGTTTCCTTATTTAAAATTATATTAGTAGGAACACTTTTGACATTAGGCAAAGAGAATTTAACACATTTCGTTTTGCTAGAATTTAGTACCAAATTATTTGTCGAAAACCAATCTAATACTTGTGCAAGAGTGTTATTGACGGTATCAAAGTTACTTGAATTGCGATCAACTTTAAAAATTAGTGACGTATCGTCGGCAAACAAAACAATATCACATAAATTTTGAACAAAAAACGGCAAATCATTAATATATATTAAAAAAAGAAATGGACCGAGAATAGAGCCCTGTGGAACGCCCATTCCCACTGGCAAACCTAGAGACCTACTCCCATTAACATCTACATACTGAATTCTATCTCTAAGGTAGCTGGCAACAAGATTGAGTGCGGTATCTCTAATACCATAAAGTTTCAATTTACGTAAAAGTGTATTATGTTCTACACAATCAAACGCCTTCGACAGGTCACAAAAAACACCAATGGCATCCTTCGAGTTTTCCCAAGCATTAAAAATATGCTTTAACAAAGTTACACCGGCATCAACGGTGGAGCGACCCTTAGTGAAGCCATACTGCTCACTGTGAAATAAATTATTTGTGTGAAAGTGGCTCTCTAATTGATGCAAAATAATCTTTTCAAAAATTTAACTAATAGCAGGCAAGATAGAAATTGGCCGAAAATTACTAGGATCGCTCTTGGATCCCTTTTTGAATAAGGGTATCACTTTACTGTGTTTCATTAGATCAGGAAATACCCCTGTATCTACGCATCTGTTGAATATTGCAGCTAAATATGGAGCTAAGCTAGAAATAATGTGTTGAACAAGTTTAACCGAAATGCCCCATAAGTCAACAGATTTTTTATTGTTAAGTGTCTTGAATACTTTCAGTATGTCATTGGTGTCAATATATTTAAAATTAAGCACAGGTTAGGGGCAATGTGAATGAGTGTCATTCACATTGCCCCTAACCAACATTTCTGCTTTGCTTGGACATGAATCTAGACAGCTGGTTGTGTTCACTGGTATGTTTATGAAGAAATTGTTAAAAGTCTGAGCAACATCCGTTTTCCTAGTAATAATTTCACCATTAAATTTTAATTCATAATTGTTATCTACTAATTTAGCTCGCCCAGTCTCATTGTTAATAATGTTCCAAGTAGTTTTAATTTTGTTCTTGGATTCTTTGATTTTATTGCTTAAATATAAGGATTTGGCTAAAGCAAGTTCTGATTGGTCAGCGTGTCTGAGATGCAGCCTGTTGTCAACCAGCCTAATTTTGTTTCAATTAGAACTGGTTGCTGTTCCCCTAATTCCAATCTTTCAGTACCCATGACTTGCCAGAATATGTCTGCGCCCAACAACAAGTCAATAGGAGCCGGAATGTTAAAGTCTGGGTCTGCCAGTTGTATGCAACTAGGTAATTTAATGTAATCTGTGTTTGTGAATGTCTGTGGTACTGCGTTTGAAATTTGATTAATTACCAGGCACAATGTGTTTGTGCTGTAATTGTTGTGTGCTGATTTTATGTGAATGTTAGTGTTTTTTGTTATGTGTGTGGACTGATTGTTAATACTAGCGACTGTGGTGTCCATAGTATTTATGGGTAAACCTAGTTTTGAGCACAAGTGCCTAGTAATGTAGCTTGTGGTGCTGCCATTGTCTAGGAGTCCTCGTACTGGGTGTGGTTTTCCATGTTTGTCCAAGATTATGACTTGTGCAGTTGATAGTAGTGTTGTTTTGTTCTGTGTGTAGCTGGTGAATGTGACTGATGGTGAATTTTGTGAGTCTAAGTGTAAAAGTGTATTATGTTTTTTGTTGCAGTACTTACATGTCCCTCCTCGGCAAGTTTTGTTATCATGCCCAGGGTGTAAACAGTTGGAACAGATATTTAATTTCTGAACCTCTGTGATCCTTTGTTGTATGGGCATCTGTCTAAACTTTTCACAGGAAAATATTAGATGATGCTGTTTACAAATTGGACATGTGGGTACTTTTGATGTGTTCATTTTTGTGAATGACTTTGTGTTTTGTCCTACTTGAGTATCTGATCTGTTGTTGTTTTTACTATTTGATTGTTCAAAACTTCTAATACATCAGCACGATTTTTTAGAAACTTATTCAGGCACTCAAGTGTGGGCATGTCTGACAGTGTATTTTTGTGTTCTTCCCAATATCTTAATGTGTTGGGGTCGAGTTTACTAGACACTAAATGTATGATCAATGTATCCCAGTATTCTGTTTTTTTCACCTAAAGTGGCTAATGCGCTGAGGTTTTTCTGAACTGTGTCGAGTAATTGTCTCAAACACACTGAGGATTCTGTTTGAATGTGATTTATGTTGAATAATGCATGAATGTGATTTCCTATCAACTGTCGTTTGTTGTCATATCTTTCACACAACAATTTCTACGCAACCTCAAAGTTGTCACCTGTCATTTCAAGTGATTTTATAACTAGTAATGCTCTGCCCGATAGTGATGAACGCAAGTAATGTAACTTCTGAATGTTGTCTAATGAATTGTGACTGGTGATGAGTGATTGAAATGTGTCTCTGTACTCAAGCCAATCATGATGATCACCCGAGAAGTGTGGCAAGGCAATTGTGGGTAGTTTAATAAAAGATTTGGTCCCACCTGAGATATCCTTGTCTGATTCTGGATTAGTCACCGGGCTGTCGTTCCTGACTGAATCAGCTGGGAAGCCTGTGCCACTAGAAGATGGTATTCATTTTCAAACTGCTCACTTTCTGGGTCTGGCTCATCGGTGAACTCTGAAATGTCAGCATTTAATTCTATTAGTGTCTGAATTTCCTGGAAGGTTTTGTGTATTGGCTTGAAGTCTGACAGTCTGTTTTTTAGTTCAATGACTTGAATTTCTGTTAATAACTGAGTGGGCAAAATGATGTGAATATACTTTTTGAATAATGTGAGTTTCCTCTTAACAATGCCACGTTGTTTGATTAATTCTGTTTTATCAGGTTTATTACCTTTAGTGGCCATTACTGTGAATGAAGGACACACAATGTTGCACAAGAAATGAAATTGATAGGCAGGCAAATGTTGTCACAAACTTCTTGCAAAGAACTGTGCAATACTTAAATTATAGCGTGCCGTGCAGCAAGCGGCAGAAAGCAGGGCTGTGCAAAGCGTGGGTGCACAGCTAACACGTGGAGGGCGAAGGCCTAGGGCGCATTCACATGCGACCACGTGGTGGCTCCCTTCTGAGGCAGGCGGCTGGCAAATTAAGCACGTCTCGGCTGCACGGCAAGCAATTATTGATGCTGTGAATGAGAGAAATGAATTTAGAATAGTTTGCAAAAAATATGAAAGGTTAGGTGAGAAGTAGACAGGTGAGGTTCTGAAATGTTATTTTGTGTATATTTTTGCTTATTTCTGATTGAAATTGATATGTACAGTGGCGTAGCGTGCCTTGTCGGGGCCCCGTATAAACATTTTTTTGGAGGCCCTTATATGGAGGTAAAGATTTTTCACGAAAGAAAAAAAATATTGTGAGAAGTAATATTTATTTATCACATAATTTACCCATTTTACAAATAAAAATCGAATTTTAAATATTCACTCTCCTTGCCTTTTTATCGGCAAACTGATTTATTAAATCATTTATGGCTGATGATGATTTTAGTTTTTCTAAAGTTTCTGCCTCTATGGACAATAGTGAGATGTCTGACAGCCGTTCTTGTCCCATCGAAGTTCTTAAGTAATTTTTTATTAGTTTTAATTTTGAAAAACTTCTTGCTGCCGTTGCGGTTGTAACTGGAAGGGTCAAGAATAAAAAGCATGCTGTGATTACCTCGGGAAAACTGGATGCAAGACTATTGAATTTTACTAGCAATAATTCAATGAGTTCTTTAATGGAATAAATTTTTTTAATTTCAGAATTTAAGCATGTTTTTAGAGCCTTTAATTGGTCACAAAGATTAAGTGAGATGTCTTTACTGTATTTAGCAGACAGTTTTCCGGAAGCGTTTAATATCTCTTCGCTTGAAGAAGATAGGAGTTTCTCCGGTTGTAATATTTCGAATATACTACTCAGGTTGCAAAGGCTCTGAAATCTTTCTTTAGTTTGAGAAATTAATATATCTAAACAGCAATAGTATACATTGACTTTGAAATAGGATTCCGGGTCGGAAATTCTCTCATCTTGTGATAACTCATCAAAAAAACGCTTCGTTATCTTTCGCCTACTGTTTTTAAAAACAGTTGTTACCCCCCACTTTTTTGCTAAATCTTTGGATTCATTTAGCAAACTATTAAATGAATTCTGATTTCTTAATTGACACAGTCTATTTAAAAGATTACTTAATAAAATACTAGATTTCTGTAAGTCATTATTTTCATGCTGTAGAGCTTTAGAAACAGGATTAATAATTTCAAATAGTGAAGAAAAAAATGTAACGAGCACTAAGAAATCAAAACTCTCTAAAATATTAATTATACTTTTACATTCTTCACGTTCATCTTTTTTATTTGAAATTAAATTTAGTTGGTACAAAGTTTTCATGATTAGTAAAAAAATTTTCTTTACTGCTAATAAAGCGTCGTTCCTAGAAGACCATCTGGTAGGACATACCTTTTTAAGGGTAATCAAATATTTTTCAGATAAATCGTCACTTAGCATAGCCCAGCGTTTTATACTATTGCCAAAAAAAGTATATATTTTTTCTAAATTATCGAAAAAAGTCGATACTTCACGAACATGTCTCGCAGCATCGTTCAAAACCAAGTTTAAAGCGTGCGCAGCACAATGAACATAATCGGCATTTGGAGCATGCTCTTTTATTAGGGTTTGTAATCCTCCATACACACCCGACATAACATTTGCTCCATCGTATCCCTGTCCTCTACATTTAGTCAAATCAATTCCATATTCTTTAGTCAAATTTAAAATGACAGTTTTCAGACCTGCAGCACTGCAATCGGTTACTGCTATGAATCCTAAAAAGGACTCACAGATTTTTATTTCTTTCGGCACATTATCATCATTTTCTGTAACCGAGATATATCGAAAAACTACAGATAGTTGGTCAATTTTTGACAAGTCTTGTGTTGTATCCAGAATTATTGTCAGAAATGGAGCTTTTTTAATTTCTGAGATAATACTGTTCCTAACGTTAGTACCAAGCAAACTAATAATTTCGTTTTGAATCGTAGGGCTTAAATAATTTATTTCACCTTTCGGTTTTAGAAAAAGTTCTTTTAAAGTTGCATCATAGTTAGATAGCAGACGTGAAATTGCCATAAAATTGCCAGAATCAGAATCATGCCCCCTCAAAGGTAGATTACAAGATACTAAAGTAATTATAACATTAATTATACGATGCAGTACATCTCTCCAGAATGTAATTTTACTATCGATTTCACTTTTCAATAGAGTATCGATGGTATTTCCTTGCAACCAATTATTATAAGAGAGTGAGGCACTAATATGCTGCTGTGACTTTTCATGGTCAAGAATAGTTTGTGTGAAATTGCTTCTAACCGAAACACCGTTAACCCAAGCAGAGGAGTACGATTTGTTTTGACGATCTGCTAATAACCAACAGAAGTGACAGTACGGTTTGTTTAAAACGTTAGAATAACATAACCATGGTCTTATAATTTTTATGCCTGCCTGATTGAAATATGAATAATAATAAGCTGAAAAAGGTCGGTTATTTTCTGAAACTTTTGGAAATGGTCCTTGTGGTTTAAATGGACCCAATTTAAAAATTATTTTTCGTTCGCATTCAGTTAAATTGTCACCAAAATTTCCTCTATCTGATGAAATTATATTACAATCTGCATTATCTGCAGATATATCAGAATCGTTGACTTGGGGGTCCTCGATTTCTGGATGGACATCCGATAAAGTATGTGCTTGGCTTTCTTCTATTTCCGGATGGATATGTGACGAAGAACATGCTTCAGAAGAATCTAAAAATAAACGAGTAATTGCTAAAAAATAAATACGAATGCTTTGATACTAAACTAAAAAGAGTTATATATAAATAAATAACGTTACTAAGGGTCACAGTTAGAGAGTGTTCAGTTCAGACGCACACAGATTCTACGCGGATTGTGCTCGTACCTATTAGTAGATACAAAATCACCTGCAGCCCGTCCGTGCATTACTATACACCTGCGTGCTATTTAAACGCAGCGCGTAGTGTAGTGGCCATACAAAACGAGAACCCGAAAGCGAGTCTGCACATCTGAAGTTCTCAACACGCAATTAACGATACGATACAGACTGATAAACAAACAACAAAACAAATCGATCCTATAGATAAGTTAGAATTTTGTTTTTTTTAATCAAGGCACGGAACCCTAAAAACAGTATAATTGTGAAAATCGAGGGGGGAGACAACTTTTTGTGACGGACAGATGGACAGACCGAAATTAAAAGATTTCCTTGTTTATCACTACGGGCGCCTAATAAATGGGTTGGGTAGTAGTGTAGTACTTACCTTTCCAATCTAAATCACTCACAGTATCTTGTCTCTGAAAAAATGAAGAAATTTTGGGCACTTTTTTTATAACCTCGTCCCTTTTCTGTTTAATTTTTCTTTTCTCAGCGCCGCTGGGATAATCTCTTTTCCTTTCACTCATTTCTTTTACAAATCGTTACTAATACTGCTAAACCAGAAGAACAATATTGTTTGTGCTGAATTACAATGTAATGCACATTTATATAAAGCGCGTAAATAAACAGTGCACTGCACTCCGTGGTTTAACATCCAATGCAAAGTACAACAACGTACACGTACATCGCGATATCGATGAAGGATTCCCGGGGATTCCCCGCTGAGTTGAAGATGAAGTAAGTAAAACGGGGAAGTCCCGCAGCCCGCCATAACGATGTAGTGTTGCCAACTTTTGAACGCACGCTTAAGGCGGGAAAAAAAGGAATTGCTTTATAGAATTTTGTCATTTGTAAAATAAAATAAATTAGAAAGTTTTTATTCTTTTTCCTTACACACTTTGGGGGCCCCCGTGGCCCGGGGGCCCCGTATAATTGATACGGCAAATACGGCGGTAGCTACGCCCCTGGATATGTACTTAGTTTTTCAACATAAGTACTGTGAAGTAATGGGTCTGTGATGTCTGATTCGATTGCTGTTGCAATTTGAAAAGTCTGATGTGAAATTAGGGAAAAAATTTATTGGTCTGATTATCTGTTATCCTGAGGCTGCGATGCGCCGCGCTGACACCGTCGTGGCACGTCGACCGTCGTTGTCCTCGCCGTGAAGATTTTTCTAGAAGGCCGCCGCTGAGCTGAGTCCGTTGATTTTCGTAACGGCTGATATGGCGGCGGTCTTGATCACGACGCGTACGCAGATTGACGATCCCGGCGAAGATGGACCATGTTCGCGCCAGTTCCAAATAAAAGGTGGTATGCAGGGGACTGTATATTATATTGTAGTAATGACTGGTTCTTTACAATAGTAAAAATGCCCGACAATATTCAGCGCAAGCGATAGTTCCGAGTACGTGTGTTTCGTTGGGCTTCTGATGGCTGACAGATGACGGCGCGCGCTCCCGTGCGCAGGCGCCGTAGTGTTGTGACACGATTGTAGTGATGTGAAAAAGTGTTACTATTAGTAACGTGTCTACGACAATGAGTCGTAGACAACTAGTCAAGTTAAAATTAGTGTCAAACTACGAAGATTCGAAACGTCATTTGTATAAATAACTTTCTCTTACATTAGACAAAAATCATAAGTCAAAGTACAGTAAATATAATGAGTTTAACCGCCATTGTAGCGCGGTTTCAATGTATTTTCTATATTCGAAGGTTCGCCAGAATATTCGTAAAAATGCTCGCAATACACACTCGTTTGTGGTTCTGTTTTGAAACATTCGCACGATTGCTCATTACACGTGAATGCTCAAGTGTATCAGCGCTATTAGATGCCTTTTGACCTATGGAGTAGGAACAAACATGCAATATTGCTCACATTTATCACTAATCATGTTTGGTTCACCAATTTATCGTCAAACGTATGAATTATAGAGATAAGGAAAAATCACTATCACAAAAAAATGCTGCCCAATTACCTAATCAAATCCATTTTGCTTTTTGTGTACGAATGATAATTTATTAGAGACACTATTTAACAAACATAAGCCTGTAATAAGAGCTAATATAGTTATAATATATCTAAATGCTCTTAGTATATGCGTAAAACTTGCATCATGTATAATTACTAAACTAATGTACACAAGTATCTATAAAACCTAAAATCCGAGCATTGCTTAAAAAATACGCTATCTAGTTATACCTATTTGGTGGAACAAATAATTAGTCTGTTGTTGATGTTTATCGCCGCGGGCACTGTTAGTAAACGATAACTATATGGATTGGATAAACATACATTTTAACCGTGATATTATTTGACTTATAGAATGTATTTGGCTAAATATTTATGTGAGTTTGCTCCAATCTTGGTGAAGTAATTGTTTTTAGACAGCACAACTGTTTTAATTTTGTTTTGATATTGCAAAAACTCATTATTGTGTGCTTCAACTTCAACTCGTCTTAAGGCGCTGTCCTAAGCGCCTGTTTTGGTAAATGTGGGGGTGAAGCAGGGGAGGTGAAGGGAGCTTAGATTCGTCTACTGCGGGGCGCCCCCCTTCATTCTCGTCGCGTGCGGCCGTATTCTGGCGACATCCGTATTCCAATATTTCAAAATCGCAAAGAAAACGTTTTAGCATATTGAATTGAGATACTGATATTAAAATTTATATTACACACATCAATCTGTTTGTACAATACAGGCATAGCGCAATTTTTGTTCTCAGTGCAGCCATGAGCAAAACTGGTTTACATTAGACGTTATAGGTATTAATAGTTGACGAAAGTAGGCAAATACCTACGTGCCGTAAGATGATAAAAATAATTAAGTCAGTTCCATGTATGGAGAGGCCATTATTATGTTTATTTTGTTTTCGTATAAAAATAGTGAAGCAGTTCATAGAATACCTACATCTAATTCCATTCCTGCCAGTTTTGAAATCTGTTTTGCAATAAATTTGCTGTGACATACGGGCGGAGAGACAGACATACATTGCGAATCTATAAGGGTTCCGTTTTAACAATTTTTGGCTACGGTACCCTAAAAAACACAATACTGTTCTACTAAGCGCAAAAGCCGTATCTCAACTAAAGTGAGTTACGAGATAATTGAAGTTTAGTAAAAGTTGATTTCTTTTATTTATCTATGGATGTTATTGTTATTATAAGTATAATTATTATGGAAAAGGTTTCGAAATACGTCGCCGTTTTTAGGGGTTGTGAGTGATTGGAGAGGGAGGAGGGGAGGTCTTGAAATCCCCCTCACCATTTTCACTTGCCGGAAATACTTGGTTTCCTCTGAAAAAAAAAAACTCCAAACATCGGTGTGTATGGCACTGCCAACTTCCACATTCATCACACTAGTTAAATAAACTAAGGTTGACGGAGCCCTTCGAAGGGCTAATATTTTCGGATTAAGGGTCAAAAGAGAACCTAACATAACCTATTTAGTTACTTATTACAGTCGCACCTAACCCTAGGCACTCGAAATCAATGACGCACAAATTTGACATTAGCTGTCAATATGATCATTCCAAGATGGCAGTTTTGTGTTTCGTTTCACGTTTTTCACATAAAACCTAAAAATTACATTTGTAAAACTGTACTAAAGTATAAAAACTACGTTCCGTTTTGCAAAATTGCCGAAGTATTTATGAAATTTTGGAAATTGTTTAAAAATATTTAGACGCAACTCCGGCAGCCAAAATTACTTTTAGGGGATTAAAACGAACTCCCTTAAGCCCCCTACACTATCAATACCCTCAAATTCAGGCGACTCGTTTCGAAACCCAACCCATTATTATTTTTCAAAATAGATGAAACATCTAAAATATATGTGGATATCTGGGGGCACGGGAGTGCCCCCGCCAAGTCGAGCAAAAAAGCGGCACGGCCGTACTATCCTTTTCTCGAAGCAATTCAGGCCATTTTCGACCCCCTATAACTTCGTTGTGGATAAAACTAGAAGCCTGTTTTTTTAGTACCCAAGCAGGCATTGTATAAATATGGTATATTTCAAATTTCATTTAATTTGAGCCAGTAGTTTAAGAATTATAACGAGTCAATTTTCATGATTTTGTCACTCACTGACCGATCATCAAAAGTGTAAGGCACTTCTAGCAGACATAGACACTTCAAATTTAGAATATAATTAGTGTTTAGTGTATGAATCAAGGAAAAACTATACTTTTTTCAATTTCAGTCCAGTTTTCGACATACATCAACTGCATAAATAACTTTGTAATCCCATATAAACATATAAGATTACAAAATTACGTTTGCAGTTAGGGTTTTAATTAAGAAAATTCGTTGTTGGTGTACAAGAAGTAGCAGGTACCGGAAAGGGAAAAAGTAGGACTATCTACAAAAAGAAATAAGATCCCATAAAAACAACACTTGTCAAAAAACCAAGTCTCGCTACCGTAAAAAGTTGTGAGATCCATGTTATACCAAGTCAGTTCATTAAAAATCTTCAATGTTTTAAATAAAAAGATTGACTTGGCAATCGCACTAAACAAACTAATATATATATGTATGTATTACTTATGAGATAGGTAAATTGTGTTTTCATACGATGGCCGAGTCAATCTATTTATTTAAAACATTAAAGATTTTTAATGAACTGACTTGGTATTACATGGATCTCACATTTTTTTACGGTAGCGAGACTTGGTTTTTTGACAAGTATTGTTTTTATGGGATACCTTATTCATGAGATACTGCTATGTCGCTTAGAAAATTATAGAATTAGAAAATTACTGCTTTTTCATTAGCTCTCCTCATACATGTTTGTATGGAAAATATAAAAAAAATCTTTCGCTTCAAATATGTGTTGATTCAAAGAAAATAAATATTAAAAGATATTTATTTATATTCATTTATCATTTATTAACGAAATACAAAGTTTACAGCTCATCAAAAGTTAGCTGTCTGCTACAACTCGGCAGGTTTTCTTTATTCTCATCCAATGTTAAAGGCAGTGTGTGAGGTGATAAGGCTTTAATACTTATTATTTGCTGTTGTTCACGAGGCACAGTTTCATTTGCTTTCTTTTTACGGCTTGGTATTGTAGAAATTTCAAGCACTGATGAAAAATTTTCCTCTCCGTGATCTCGTAATGCCATCCCTTGAGCTTGACGAGAATCAACAATTTCAGGCAACTGCCAATTCATATAAAACGCCACCAGCTTTTCTTCTCCCAGAAAACATCATCTCTTTCTATAATTTCTATTTTAGTGGTATACTTTCGTTACTCCACACAGCAAATAAACACCTTTGTTTGCGTGTAACGTGGCGTTGCCCCTGAATTCTGTAATAACAATTACAATATTTGTTTAGACTAGACTATCATGTTTCCATATTTGTATTTTATTTGCTCTTATACTATTCTCCAGGCCCTTCTTATAGGCAACTATAGAACATTAAATTTCCACAATCGTGTTTGGACCTATTAATCCATCTAGCGTGGCACCAATAAACGGATAATCCACAAGGCTCGATTGTTACATTTTCTTGCTTCGCCAGTTGTTGCAAAGCCAGTTGTTCATTTTAGATACCATGCGCAACTGATTTTACATTGCAAATATTTTATTTGTACAAAATATTTTTTGCTATGTTGGCTTAACTGCTGTTATCTCTTCTTTTTACCACTATACCAAAAGTTCAATCTGTCAACATATTCTTACGCAATTCGAACCAGTCACTGCTATCCCTCTTGTAATTTTTGCTTATTGCTACGGAATTTGAGTCAAATTTGTTAAAAAAATTGTTTGGCATTTCTTGGCTAGCTCTTGAACAGATCGTGTTAGGAATGTCTGCAGTCAAATGTGTGTAAGACGTTGCAGAACTGTTATCTTTAACTTCACTGTAATTACAATAAAGATAATTAGTTACGTACTTTATTATTCAAAAAATACTATATCTTGTGTTATAGCAAACAGAGAAGTCACCTTCTTACTTATAAATGATTTATTTTAGAAATTAAAAAGATATTAGAGACATACCTAATAGTTTATGAATAATCAAAGTTTTACCCGATGTACCTTAATAGGTTTATGTTCACAACACAATAATACAACATTCGTTACCGCTTGTGTACGGATTGCGGAGCGCCATATTAGCGCTGTTTATTGTTCGCCGTGGCGACATCTTAGCGCTCCAGGCGCTCTGACAAGCTAATGAATTTGCAATATAGGTACATAAAATGATTCGATTTTATTTATGTTATTACTCTTTCGAAAATTGAAAACTGCGGCAGCTATGTATTGTGAGAATAATTTATATAATTATATTATGCATAATCGGTAATCTATAACATAGTAAGTCATTAAAGACTCTTATGAAAATAATTTGTGTAAAAATGTTACATATTTCATAATCACTTGGCCATGGATGAATTACTATTTTATTACGACGCTTTCTTGTACAAATCCTTCGTAGAACTTCATTTCTCTAATTGTCCATATTTTATTCTTCTAACTATATATTTATAAGCACAGAAACAATAACACATTAAACGCAACAAGAGTATAAACTTAGATCCTAATTATATGTGCCCATAGTTACATGAAAAGCCTATTTGATTCAAAGTATTCAGTCTATAACATAAAACGTGAAATTACGAACTCAATTTGGCGTATAATAATAACAAACAGGTTTACGTAAAATTTCGTGCAGCGGAGACGCAAGCGACATGACCTATCTCTCACAGGGCTCATAGCCGAATGATGAGGTCTGGGCGGGGCGTAAACTAGCAACTGACACTCAGTACACCGCTTATGCTAATAAGGTTTAAATTGCTGAAGCGTTTGATATTGATGGGATCTACCGAGCGTCAAAATCATAGACGTTTGGCAGATTTTATTTAATTTTACAAAATATTTACGTATAATTTGAAAATAAATAGGGTAATTCTTTAGTTCATTCGATTTCCTTCAATATTATCAAATAAAATATAACAGCTTACGATCAAAATATTGCAAACAGTGAGACGAAATATTATTTTTTGCCTCGATTTTGTGATTTTTTACCATGATTCTATTTTACATACATAAAAAATATTTCAAAAGTCTTTTGTTCAGACTTTTGACTTTAAGCTCTATTTTTTGCTAGTTTGTAATATGTACCGTTATGGCTAGATGCGCGACGAAAAATTAGATGTTTCACGGCTTCTGAGGTATAACAGCGCCTTAAAAGGCAATTCATTCTTGCGTGGTAACAATAAGTAAGGCTCTTCTGTAAATACAATAATATCACTGATAGCAACTTTCTAGTATAACAACATTCGATAACTCTTTTTCATTTTATTTCTCGTCATATTTAAAGGCAAATTAATCAATTGAGTCTGGCAGTTAAGAGCCGCAAACAAATGCTCCAGTGTACTCGTTAGCTCGAGTAAACTTAGGGCCAAGGCACACGCTATCCCTTTAATATCGACGAGTAACTTTTTCACCAATAATAGTGTGTATCTTTTGGGCACTTTCTACGTTTTATGACGCAGTATTGTACAATTGGGTAACTGTCTGCGATCATTTATTGAAATTGCTCACTTTTGCGTGTGCGAGTTGACTAATCTGGTCGTCTCGAGCTTCAGTAAAGCGATTAAGTCATTAGCCACCCGTGTTAAAACAGCGGGTGTACTTCGGATCTCAGATGGAAATTATAGGCACAGTAAAAACCCAATGGAGTCAATGACGGACTGGTTACGCTAACGAGCTCCGCAATCGTCCTTCCAAATAGCCCTGAGAGCATCCCTCGCAAACTTACGAACTAGCGCTCAACTTACAGATTTTACTTACCATATTTTAATATTTTCCCCTACAATGAAGCTGACTACAAAAGGAAAATTGAAAGGCAACAAATGGGGGCGCAGTAGAAGCTTATTCTCATTCAAATGAGTTTCGAAGTAAGTATTCGACACTTTGATGTTGTGATATTTACTTACCTTGTTTCAGTTTGTGAACGCGTTTTTCGTTTTAGCGATGAACTAATCTTGGCTAACTCTTGTCGACGATATTGCCTCAGATTAACATAACGAGATGGATCATTTCCTCTTGAAATACTTCGTCTTTGCAAGCTACAATAATTTGAAACAAAGCGTAACTGCTAATGCATACAAATTTAAGAAGTTAGGATGTTGATTTGAAAGAAACTGACAAAAAAAGGATATCGACTAAATATACAGGGTTACAAGCTGACAGCAGTGGTACCCTTGTCAACTGGTCATTGCCACCTGTCTGTGTCAGTGTGTCTGTTTGTACCAGACATCGTAACTCGGTCAATTCTAGACCGGGAAGTTTCAAAAAGGGACATATTAAATGGGCTTGACACGTACACATTTTTATTGCGTTTTCTTTATTTATGTATTGTGACTATTTATTCGTATCTATTTTTATTGAGATTTATATTTTTTTGGCCAATATATATTTTGTGTGGAACTTGACAGCAAATCTACCAGTGTGACCAGTAAGGTAGTATGTCAAATCCACCTGTTAACTCAATGCAAATGAGACGCAAATTAGGATAGCCCTAAGTTCAGTAGTGGATTACGAAAGGCTGTAATAGTTGTTGTATAGTTTAAAATATTTTTTTATGTGAACGGATCTTTTAATATTATATTCTTATATGTAGGTCTGAATGTGTTGTTATTGTTGTAACATTATCTAATACGTCTCGCTATTTCGACTATTTCTTACTGTAATCACTTTCGCTAAAGATCTGCCACTGATTATTTGCACTTGCAAAAAACATAATAAATAGATACATCCAGCTTTGCGGCTTGATGAATAGTACAATTTATTATTGAATCTTCA
Organism: Euclidia mi; assembly: GCA_944739405.2. Taxonomy (NCBI): domain Eukaryota; kingdom Metazoa; phylum Arthropoda; class Insecta; order Lepidoptera; family Erebidae; genus Euclidia; species Euclidia mi. Next base: position 89,342,930 of record OX123182.2, on the reverse strand, counting down.
CAGGCGGTTAGATTTGTTCTATCAATAACAAACACAGTAAAAACTTCAGATTTTAAATTAATTGCAAAGTAATCTATCTTACTATAATAAAACTCAAAGAGTACTTTGTCTGTACATTGAATATTTTTGTGAAATTTCAATTGGATTGTGACATGTTATCGATATGCAACACAACACATTTTTTTTGGAATTATTGTCTGTCTGTCTGTATGTTTTTGAAATCATCACGCAATAACCAGTGAGCGGATTTTGATGCGGTTTTCACCAATATATTGCCTGAAGACCCGATTACAATCTTGGACAACAAATCATCACGCTGTCACCTATGGGAGCCTAGCATTGTCATTCAATAAATTTAATAGACTTGAATTCAAGCAACACACTAAATTGTTTGCATTGAGATAGGGACAAACGTATAGTTTGTATCTTTAGTTACCATTTAGTCTTTAGTTTATCAGAATCCGTTTATTCTATCAAAAGTTATTGCAATTTAAAATATACATTTAAGTATCCGCATTGGTTATCAAGTGATTCGGACTCAATTTGGGCAAAAATTAGTTTTAACTTCTTTTCTAATATTTATATTGTCAGCGCTGGATCTTAACACCGACTTTTAATTTTGCCAGTGGTGCCATCTAGGGGTATTACTTAAAATTATTATTTAACGGTACTGCCGACTTGCTCACAACAAGAACTAGCTGGATTAAAACACACGATATTTTTATATTGTGCCTATGTGTCGCATATTCTGAATTACAGTTTTACTGCAAAATTTAACCAACAATTCGATCTGTTGCCGTTCAGTAGTTTTTGCGTGTAAGAGATACTAAAAATAAACATTCATCCATAGGTATTGTACAAGTTAGGGCCTAACCTTCGATAGCTCTTAAGTATAGCCCTAAGCTTGCACGTACCTAAACCTAGACTTATCCTAATTTAAGCCTACTGGTTCCTATATCTAGTCTAACCTATCTTATGATATACCTATCCCTATTTTAGATCTAACTCTAACCTAACTCCCTAGTCTACCCTAGCCCTTTTAGGTATAGTGTATAGCGAGGCCGTGTACACTGTGGTCACACAGACTGTCGCGTATACAACCCTAATCCCTAGTTCCCTAGCAGTCCCTGGGATCCCTAGGCCGGGATATCTGTCGCCGGGAGACCTAAGGCGACAGACAGAAAGTGGGTAGGATTTAGGGTGTAGTGAAGTGGGTTTTCTCACTGCCGGTCGAGCAGACTCACAAGACCGATCATGGTGACGGCTAAGGGTGTCTTGGCTGCAGTGAGAGGTGAGGGGTAGGGTATGAGTCAAAGCCGGGAGTAAGCTAATGACTGGTTTATTTCTTAAAATTATAATCTTATATACTAAACTTATTCTATGTACACATATACACGTATTTAGTTGTGTGCCGTCTGTGTATTGTGCCGATGCAGCATGTCTGAGCCGACCGCCGTACGTGATAAATTACATGATCTTAAAATATAACGCATCTTCCTCGGTGATAAGTTGGATGTGTGTTGGAATGCCAAGAATGTCATGTTCATGTTTGAACATTCTGGCGTCTCTCCGGGATAGGCTTCAGGAAGCTCATGTTCCGGCATGAACATTCTAGCGTCTCTCCGGGGCAGGCTCTAGAAAGTTCTAATGTTCAGGCGTGAACATTCTGGCGGGTGTCTGGCGTAGGCTTCAGCTCAACTTCATCTGCATCGGTAGTTGGTTGTTCACTGGTGAGTTGTTTTCTGGACGGCTTCGGTTGGCTGGCTGTAGGCCACGTGCGATGCAACCCTGGCAGCGACAGTTGACCTCGTTGCATGCTGTAGAGTCTTAAGGCGATCGTTGCGGGGGAAATGTTAAGAAGTTAATCGGTAGGTACATATGTATTAAAAATAAATATATATATATTTAGTCAACACGCAATTGTAATCATTTTTTGTTATACAATTGCATGTTCTTCACCCCTCCAGAAATTATATTCCTTCCCTTATTTAACAGTAGTATTAGTTGTAGTAGTAGCAATTGTAAAAGTAGTTTCTCTCAACTTGGCTACCGTCGCAGTAACCAAGTCCTCCTATTCCTTTGTTGTAGTAGTAGTTTCCCTCAACTTGGTACCATCGCAGTAACCAAGTCCTCCTATTCCCTTGTTGTAGCAATAGTTTCCCTCAACTTGGTACCGTCGCAGTATCCAAGTCCTCCTATTCCCTTGTTGTAGTAGTAGTTTCCCTCAACTTGGTACCGTCGCAGTATCCAAGTCCTCCTATTCACTTGTTGTAGTAGTAGTTTTCCTCAACTTGGTACCATCGCAGTATCCAAGTCCACCTATTCCCTTGTAGTAGTAGTAGTTTCCCTCAACTTGGCTACCGTCGCAGTAACCAAGTCCTCCTATTCCCTTGTTGTAGTAGTATCCCTCAACTTGGCTACCGTCGCAGTAACCAAGTCCACCTATTCCCTATCTCCCTAGTGCTACCCTACCCCTGTTAGGTATAGTGTATAGCGAGGCCGTGTACACTGTGGTCACACAGACTGTCGCGTATACAACCCTAATCCCTAGTTCCCTAGCAGTCCCTGGGATCCCTAGGCCGGGATATCTGTCACCGGGAGACCTAAGGCGACAGACGGAAAGTGGGTAGGATTAAGGTGTAGGGGAGTAGGTTATCTCACTGCCGGTCGAGCAGACTCACAAGACCGATCATGGTGACGGCTAAGGGTGTCTTGGCCGCAGTGAGAGGTGAGGGGTAGGGTATGAGTCAAAGCCGGGAGTGAGCTAATGACTTTATTTCTTAAAATTATAATCTTATATACTAAACTTATTCTATGTACACATATACACGTATTTAGTTGTGTGCCGTCTGTGTATTGTGCCGATGCAGCATGTCTGAGCCGACCGCCGTACGTGATAAATTACATGATCTTAAAATATCACGCATCTTCCTCGGTGATAAGTTGGATGTGTGTTGGAATGCCAAGAATGTCATGTTCATGTTTGAACAGGTATTATAAAAGCGAAAGTTTGTAATGATGTATCTATTCCATCCTCACAAACTTTCGCGTTTATAATAGTAGTAGGAAATAGGGCAGCATAGCAGTACGGTAGAATAGGGTTTATAACTTTTATTTATTTTGATAGTGCGTAGGTTAGGAGCTAAGCAATAGGACTACCTACCTACTTTTAAATATTTCCATAGAATTTGATTAAACCTATGTCGATTCAGTAGTCTTTATTTCATCAAAATCCCTTCATTCAATTGCATGTTCGTAGTACCATATAATTTAATGTGATATCATACAAAAGTTAAGTAAGCTCTTATTTTAAATTGTCTTTCCGGATTTATACCACGTCCTTTTGTTTGGAGTAACCGATATTTCGGCACTGTTGCGAGCGCCATGTTCACGGTGCAACAGTGCCGGTTATAATCAAATAAAATATCGGTTACTCCAAACAAAGGTACGTGGTATAAATCCCGAAAGACAATTTAAAATAAGTTTAAATGACCACGAAAGTTTAAATTCCTATATAAGTAAACTCTGTTAAACCTTTGTAAAAATTCCGGTTTATAAAACTGATCTACCATTTCCTGGCAAATCAACGTTATGGATTGATTCATAGCATCAAAAGCTTCAAAAGTTCGAACTCTATTGTTCGCAATATTTATACTATTTGTCATCAATCTATTTGTCGTCAATCTTAACATTGACTTTTAAAAAATGACGTCATTTGGTCACTGACATCTAACGTTAATAATTTAAATCACTTAAAATCTGCTTTCAATGATTACTACTAGATATCTTTGACTAAATGACGTCATTTTTTAAAAGTAACTGTTAAGATTCTCCGAGAGCAATATAAATACCAAAACAAAGCTAGGACGCTACCATTAAGGTAGCAGGTACAGGTTACTACTAATTTAATACGTACTGTATTAAATTAGTAGCAACCTGTACCTGATACCTTAATAATAGTAACAAACTTAAATATGAGTGAGAGTTTCATCAACCGATCATTATGTTATTTTACATTATCAAGGTCACAGGAAGGGATGATACTTAAAAGATAACGACATTATCGACATCCACGCGGGCGAAGCTGCGGGCACAGCTAGTCAATGACTAATTACAGCAAAAAATAACATCACACTAATTTAGCCAATCGAAATCTCCAAACCCATTATGTGCCGCTAATTAATTTTATTGAATTTTCAACTTCTGCTCATCGAGTCTAATTATCCATTACGTAAAAGAACAACAACCTTTGGGTACGAAATAGAACAGCAAAAATATTTGAGATGACAAATTAGTTAGAATTAGTAGATTATTCTTAGATCGATTTGATAGAACTGGTAACAAAGCTCTTTGGACGAATATTACAAATATCGAAAAAAAACATCACTATTAGAAAAATGTCTGTACCACCTGTCCTTTAGCGGCGGCGTGACAAAGCAGCAACTGAGAGCCTTGCGTCAAATACACCCACACTCTTAAACATTCTGTTACGTATAACATTGCCCAATAACTCAATTTATTTGTCATTGAATACAAAATCCACACAAAAGGCAAAACTTAAATATGGCTTGAAATTGACGGAGTCAAACCTAAGACGGCTTCACAAACAAAGCCATGTCGGACGCAATTATTCCTTTATTTATTATGCCATCTCATTTTGTTTCGTTATTTCTTTGACAAGACTAGTTATGAAAGAAGTCTTGAGTTACGCATTATTAAAATGAACGCAAACTTTGTAATGCCCTTTAACCGAATTTTATTGAAATACGTTCGTTCCTTTTTGTGTAGAGTAGCGCGCCATAGACAACACACAATATTATTTCTTTCATTTTTTTGGTCCACTCCGTAAGTCCTATTTAATTGGCTTCCAATAAGATGTACGTTATTTCTTCCTCATATTCTCGTATATTACGAGGGTAAAAAAAAGGTTTGCTTGCTACTTATTCCAATTTAATTATATTCAGATGCTATTTTTTCTTTTTGCTAATGGCGTAACACAGACTTTTTGTTCTTCGACCGTCTCGTTTTTATGTATCCTGGCCAAGTAAACTTTTGTGAATTTCATTAGAATACTAGGTAATATTTCTTTAAGAGCTGCTCTGTAGGGTAGGTTAAAGAGAAAAACATTTCATATTCTGGTTGAAAGTTGTTTCCAGGATATTTAATTAATTGTCTGCTTTGCAAACAGGCACACGCTCCCTCTAATTGTATTGCAAGAGCCCGTGGTATATAGCCACCATTTGATGTTTAGCAAATTGAAATAAAACTTCACACTACCAATCAAAGAATTGAAACAGTAATCAGTAACATTATTTACAGTATAATAATTAAGTTGATACGTGTTAGAAATTAAGCGAAATTGAAAACTTAACGATTTCTTGCAATATCTTTTGCTACCTGTGTATGAATAATATTTGTGATGCTATCATGCCTGCTAGTGTAAGTCACGTTGGAATGTTGCGGCAGATAGAAGAGAGTCCCGTTACATAAAGATCTATTATTATCGAGAAATAAGACTGTAATTTGATATCCCCTCAGGCGTAGGGTACTAAAGAGCTAGGATTCTACTTGGACAGTAAAAACAAAAAGTTTAGTGAGACATTTGCCCGAATACACATATTGTATCTATACGAACGGTAGCGATAAAATAATAATTTTATGTGGAACCATCTGAAGTCAATGGCCTGCCCAAATACGATCTAAATCCCCTCAGTCCTTCTGTGTAAAGGGTCCTGTCGATTGCATTTCCTTTAATTTGATAGGACTATTTTTAGCTAAATTTATGAAAAGCCTAGAAAGTGTAACGGAGTTTAATGAAACTGTCATTATCTGTCATATAAACCAAAGAAGTGTTGAAGGTGGTGCAAATAGCAGTCACGCTCTTTTAAAATCTCACGTCATTTGGCATGTTCCTACAAGCCATTATGATCGGACATTAAGTATGTTACTACTGTTTTATTTGACACAAGTTGGACTTTTACTGTGTAAGTATATACTTTAATGGTATGGAGATACGTAAATTACTGTGATATTACTTGCTATTCCCTAAAGCTGTTTATTAAGGATGGGAGTAGGAGGATTTGTATACAAATAACGTAACAATAGGGTAGTTTCCAGGGTCAAAATAATTACATTTTATTTAGTCCGTTTTTTAGATTATAAAAAAATATTGGACACGTATTTTTTCTTTTTTCGATTAAATAAAAAATAACAAAGAAATAACCCTTTAAAGTTACGTGTGACGTCATCTAGTGCGAAAAAATGCAGCACGGCGTGACGTTTTACGTAACTTTAATGAGCTATATCTTGGTCATTTTTTATTTAATTTACAAATAAAAAAATACGTATCGCTTATTTTTGAATAATCTAAAGGACGGACTTATAAAAATTTTCTTGTCAACTAGCCTATTAAATATCATGAATATAATAATTCTTTACATAGGTACAAATGCATATAAAATATTGAGTCATGACTTTGTAGGTACTTTAAAGTGTTTTAAACGCAGGTAGACTCTTTTTATCAAAAACTAGGGCATCTCGTTAAAAGAAAAAAATCACAGCTAAAAATATATTTCCAGGCGCTGTCCTAAGCAACTGTTTTGGTAAATGAGGGGGTGAAGCAGGGGAGGTGAAGGGCGCTTAGCTCCGTCTACTGCGGGGCGCCCCCTTCATTCGCGTCGCGTGCGGCCGTATTCTGGCGACATCCGTTTTTCAATATTTCAAAATCGCAAGCAAAACGTTTTAGCATATTGAATTGAGATACTGATATTAAAATTTATATTACATACATCAATCTGTTTGTACAATATAGGCATAGCGCAATTTTGTTCTCAGTGCAGCCATGAGCAAAACTGGTTTACATTAGACGTTATAGGTATTTATAGTTGACGAAAGTAGGTAAATACCTACGTGCCGTAAGATGATAAAAATAATTAAGTCAGTTCCATGTATGGAGAGGCCATTATTATGTTTGTTTTGTTTTTGTATAAAAATAGTGAAGCAGTTCATAGAATACCTACATCTAATTCCATTCCTGCCAGTTTTGAAATCTGTTTTGCAATAAATTGGCTGTGACATACGGGCGGACAGACAGACAGACATTGCGAATCTATAAGGGTTCCCTTTTTACAATTTTTGGCTACGGTACCCTAAAAACACAATACTGTTCTACTAAGTGCAAAAGCCGTATCTCAACTAAAGCGAGTTACGAGATAATTGAGGTTTAGTAAAAGTTGATTTCTTTTATTTATTTATGGATGTTTATTGTTATTATAGGTATAATTATTATGGTAAGGGTTTCGAAATACGTCGCCGTTTTTAAGGGTTGTGAGTGATTGGAGAGGGAAGAGGGGAGGTCTTGAAACGCCCCTCACCAATTTCACTTGCCGGAAATACTTGGTTTCCTCTGAAAAAAAAATCTCCAAACATCGGTGTGTATGGCACTGCCAACTTCCACATTCATCACACTAGTTTAATAAACTAAGGTTGACGGAGCCCTGCAAAGGGCTCCTATTTTCGGATAAAGGGTCAAAAGAGAACCTAAAATAACCTATTTAGTTACTTATTACAGTCGCACCTAGCCCTAGGCACTCGAAATGACGCACAAATTTGACATAAGCTGTCAATATGATCATTCCAAGATGGCAGTTTTGCGTTTCGTTTCACGTTTTTCACATAAAACCTAAAAATGACATTTGTAAAACTGTACTAAAGTATAAAAACTACGTTCCGTTTTGCATAATTGCCGAAGTATTTATGAAATTTTGGAAATTGTTTAAAAATATTTAGACGCAACTCCGGCAGCCAAAATTACTTTTAGGGGATTAAAACCCTTAAGCCCCCTACACTACCAATACTCTCAAATTTAGGCGACTCGTTTCGAAACCCAACCCATTATTATTTTTCAAAATAGATAAACATCAAAAATATATGTGGATATACCTTATTCATGAGATACTGCTATGTCGCTTAGAAAATTATAGAATTAGAATTTGAGGTACTGCTTTTTCGTAAGCTCTCCACATACATGTTTGTATAGAAAATATAAAAAAAATCTTTCGCTTCAAATATGTAATGTTTCAAAGAAAATAAATATTAAAAGATATTTATTTATATTCATTTATCATTAAAGTTAGCTGTCTGCTACAACCCAGCAGGATTTTCTTTATTCTCATCGAATGTTAAAGGCTTATGAGGTGATAAGGCTTCAATACTTATTATTTGCCGTTGTTCACGAGGCACAGTTTCATTTACTTTCCTTTTACGACTTGGTATTGTAGAAATTTCAAGCACTGATGAAACATTTTCCTCTCCGTGATCTCGCAATGCCATCCCTTGAGCTTGACGAGAATCAACAATATCAGGCAGTTGCCTGAAATTGTTAAAAACTGAAGACGAATTGGCAGTTGCCAATTCATATAAAACGCCACAAGCTTTTCTTCTCCCAGAAAACATCATCTCTTTCTATAATTTCAATTTTTAGTGGTATACTTTCGCCACTCCACACAGCAAATAAACACTTTTGTTTGCGTGTAACGTGGCGTTGCTCCTGAATTTGGTAATAACAATTACAATATATGTTTAGACTAGTCAGTTCACTTTTTTATCATGTTTCCATATTTGTCTTTTATTTGCTGTTATATTATTCTCTATTCTCCAGGCCATTCTTATAGGCAACTATAGAACATTAAATTTCCACAATCGTGTTTGGACCATCCATCAGGCGTGGCACCAATAAAAGGATAATCCACAAGGCTCGATTGTTACATTTTCTTGCTTTGCCAGTTGTTGCAAAGCCATTTGTTCATTTTAGATTCCATGCGCAACTGATTTTACATTGCAAATATTTTATTTGTACAAAATATTTTTTACTAAGTTGGCTTTACTGCTGTTATCTCTTCTTTTTACCACTATACCAAAATTTCAATCTGTCAATATATTCTTACGCAATTTGAACCAGTCACTGATATCCCTCTTGTAATTTTTGCTTATCACTACGGAATTTGAGTCAAATTTCAAAAAAAATTGTTTGGCATTTCTTGGCTAGCTCTTGAACAGATCGTGTTAGGAATGACTGCAGTCAAATGTGTGTAAGACGTTGCAGAACTGTTATCTTTAACTTCACTATTATTACAATAGAGATAATTAGTTACGTACTTTATTATTAAAAAATACTATATCTTGTGTTATAGCAAACAGAGAAGTCACCTTCTTACTTATAAATGATTGATTATATATATATAGATACCAATTATTGATTGATTGAAGTAATATACGTAACCTAGACAGATTGGTTCTTATCATGATACCAACAAGTTCACGCTTTAAAAATAATTGTTAAGCTATGTGTGTAAAAATATATTACAAAATTCCAATGTACATAAAAGAGCAAAACTTATCAAAATTCACAAGGGATTTGAGAAATTGGCTACGACAACAAATGTTTTATTCCGTTAAAGAGTTTCTGGATTGGAAATAGTACAGGTATAGATGCAACATTATAACCCTATTGCTTAAACTTATCTCATTTACTAATTTGACCACATTTTAACTAGAAAAGAAAAATATATATTTGCATGCTATGAACAATGGCTAAATGGGCTTGTTCTTAATATTATATAATTATTTGAATGCAAACATCTTATGTAACCCTATTTACAGTGAATAAATGATTTGAATTTGAATTTGATTTTAGAAATTAAAAAGATATTAGATGTACTGAGACATACCTAATAGTTTATGAATAATCAAAGTTTTACCCGATGTACCTAAATAGGTTTATGTTCACAACACAATAATACAACATTCGTTACCGCTTGTGTGCGGATTGCGGAGCGCCATATTAGCGCTGTTTATTGTTCGCCGTGGCGGCATCTTAGCGCTCCAGGCGCTCTGACAAGCTAATGAATTTGCAATATAGGTACATAAAATGATTTTGTGTAAAAATGTTACATATTTCATAATCACTTGACCATGGATGAATTTCTATTTTATTACGACGCTTTCTTGTACAAATCCTTCGTAAAACTTCATTTCTCTAATTGTCCATATTTTATTCGTCTAACTATATATTTATAAGCACAGAAACAATAACACATTAAACGCAACAAGTGTATAAACTTAGATCCTAATTATATGTGCCCATAGTTACATGAAAAGCCTATTTGATTCAAAGTATTCAGTCTATAACACAAAACATGAAATTACGAACTCAATTTCGCGTATTATAATAACAAACAGGTTTACGTAAAATTTCGTGCAGCGGAGATGCAAGCGACATGACCTATCTCTCACAGGGCTCATAGCCGAATGATGAGATCTGGGCGGGGCGTAAACTAGCAACTGACACTCAGTACACCGCTTATGCTTATAAGGTTTAAATTGCTGAAGCGTTTGATATTGATGGGATCTACCGAGCGTCAAAATCATAGACGTTTGGCAGATTTTATTTTATTTTACAATATATACACGTATAATATGAAAATAAATAGGGTAATTCTTTAGTTCATTAGATTTCCTACAATATTATCAAATAAAATATGACAGCTTACGATCAAAATATTGCAAACAGTGAGACGAAATATTATTTTTTGCCTCGATTTTGTGATTTTTTACCATGATTCTATTTTACATACATAAAAAATATTTTAAAAGTCTTTTGTTCAGACTTTTGACTTTAAGCTCTATTTTTGGCTAGTTTGTAATATGTACCGTTATGGCTAGATGCGCGACGAAAAATTAGGTGTTTCACGGCTTCTGAGGTATAACAGCACCTTAATTAAGTTATCAGAACTCGAAAGCTTGTAAGGCTTTGGTGATGAAAAAGTTGTAAAATGTTCATTTAGAATCAAGCTCTGGAAGCCCTAACTTTACAAGCCTTACCTAACTATGAAAATTTATACTTATTTTCAAAACTTTATTAAACCATAGGTATTTTTGACGTAAAAAAATAATGTACTAAATAAGTATTTACTAAAATATATCTTAAAGTATTAGAGCAAAGCCTGACAAATGGTAGATGCGTATAATTCCTTGATAAGTATTAAATAAACGTGAAGTACACGTAATTCAAAGCGCGAAAAAGACGTATTTATATAATATTTGTCGCAAGGATTTAGTCAAATAGGTGATTTTATAATTTCCCTATTGAATTTATAATTACACAGATAATAGTCAATAACGACTGGTTCGCATAATTTCACGGGCTCTTTTCAGTGATATTGTAATTTCACTGGACCGCAATAGTGATAATATAAAATATCTGGGTTTATTATGAGTTGAGTTTGTGTTGAGATTTCGCATCTGACCTCGTGTTCTGATTGACGTGAATTGATTTATCAGTCGCATAGACGTACGGCAATAGACTCGCCCCCTATTACGTGGGACTAAAATACATCTGGCGAAAAGTGAGTGTAGCAATATACCTCTGCCTACCTCTTCGGGGATATAGGCGTGAGACTATGTATGTATGTATGTTAAGTTTCAAAATCCTGTCTCTTATTTCATAACTCTATGTTTAATACAGCTGGTAACGAAAACGGCCCAATCAGCGATCGCTCTGATAATCTAACGGTTTCTTAATCCAGTGTTATTATCAAAATATCATTGTCTTACAATTTCACCGTATTGGTCGAGTAAAATTAATAATGGCACTGAAATTTGCCCGTTAAATTGTAGGTACTATAAACAATTGGCTATAATCTGATTAATTATAATGTCATTAGGGAAAATATAATATCACGGATTTTGTTATATCCCAGCGACATATAAAAAATAAAAATATTGTAAATTGCTTCTCGTAAAACATGTAATATTGAACATACGATATAATAACTACTTACCCGAGATTTATGCCAAAGCAAAATTGAAAATTCACCGTAATAAGAGAACCCAAAAAGCTGCTTCATAATTCACTTCATAGAAACATGAATCATATGTACGTCATCCTACACGACTGAGCGCTGTCTTTTGTAATACCAGCATGTTCTAATATGCTTAGTTTTTGAAGCAGTAATGTTTATTTCAAGAATCAAGATCAGTATATTTGCCACTGAAGACGATTTTATTGTATTTAAATTTAACCTTTTATGTTAACGATAATTTAACATTTTAATGCGTATTTTTGGTTAAAAAAGCGTTTATCAATTGTAGAATTAAACTATGAGAATACATGAAAATTAGCAACAAACATTTTACATGGACATCTCTCCTCTCTAAAGGACGTCTTTTTTATTCTGGCTAATGCTATTATACAAATAGGACACCGGTTTTTTTGTGTAAAATACCTTCAAATCGTAAAATATGTATTATGTCATCCAAATATCACGTTAATTTTCCATAACCAAAAATATGCATCAAGGGCTTTTCTACGTCTGTCCAAAGATAACTTCCTCAAGCTTCGTTTAATATCTTACGACCATTATAATGATGGTCGACCGACCCTTGTCAGGAGACGTTACACTGCATATTCTGGTCACAAATGTGCTTTAGGAATATTATAGGTAATCGCTATGACTTAAACGTTTGTCAAAGGTAAGTTCAATTAAGAGTTAAACTCGTCTTTGTACACGTAAATTAAATATTTCGCATAGTAATTATTTTAAAGCTAGTTTTTGTCAGTGAATTCGACCGCGTGAACTTTTTAATGGCATGTCGTTGAAGTTATAAAATGGGGCAACTAGATCACTCCCGCTAGATTAGTTGATTCAGTCATGGCGCGTATTGATAAATAGAGAGGGATCAATGGATAAATACAAAAACAGTTGCTTTTTAAACAGTAAAGAAGCCAAAGATGGTCTATGGCAACATGTTGTTGTATAATTAATAGTATTTTTGTTTTGACTGTGTACCTAATTTGATTATGAAATTCTTGTTAACCCAGTGCACTTTTCATTTCTTCATATTAATATTAACTTTAAAAGCAGTTATATTAAAGTATCGGACAGTCTTATCTAGATCACCATATAAGTTTTAATTATATTAGCCTCTAGTATTCCAGTACACTTTAATGAATGTTGTAGGTAAACGAATTCGCCTCGCCTAGATTCTTGGAAAATCTACTTTTAAAATGTCGTTTCAGGACAAAAAAATTAGAATAGCCTTTATTGTTCTTTTAAACGGTAATTTTCGCAATACCTGTAATTACTGAGTCTTTATTGAATTTTAAAGATACGTAATACAAATATCACCTAAAAGTGTACTAAGTTCTTTTTTGTGCCGTGAAATGCCATTATCTGTAGAAGTATGATGCAGCCTTAATTATTATATCAACCAATTATTTTTCTTGTATATTCCTCAATGTTTGCCCTCTTTGTATAGTATAATCAAGGCAATGTTCACTTAGACTAGCGGGTGAACCTTGGGCTCTAAGTTTGATAATTACCCTTATAATTTCTAGATCAAATCCTTAAAAAATCTTGATTGATCATGAAGTAAACTTTCTAAAACCATTACTGTCACTATACAGGTTGTTATTTTTTGTGTAGTGGAAGACAACGTGCTATCCCACGGTGCGAGACAGCTGACGCCGGCTAAGATTGGCGGGTCCGTCGTGCTGCGGTGTGAGCTGTCACCGCAGGTTGGCCTCGTCGAGATCACGTGGCTGCAAAATGGACTGCCGCTGTCTTCTAGATACCTAAGTGGAGGTAAGAATCGTGGGGCTATTTCTGAATGATATGACTATGTCAGTGTCTTCTTCCTTGCTTCTTTATTATTTTCCCATTTCTGAAATCCATATTAAATCTATGTGTGGTGAACATGTAAAATGCAGAGCTACAAAACATTGAATGAAATTAAGCTTTGTACATTGTAGCAGGGAAAACCCGTTCAGTTGGGGCAGCCTCTCTAGAAATTCTTCTACCTTCTTCTTTATTATGGGCATAATTCAATAATTGGACTCAAACTTTACCTTCCCAAATTCGTCGCTATTAATAGTAAACACACCAACTTCCCTATTAATTGTATACAAAGTGTAAAACAGTTATATTTTGTTTTTGTGTTTTTTAGGAATATCTGACTTTTATACTCAAACGGGCACGCTCGTTATAAAATCACGTCGTCATTAGCGCCAACCAAAATTCTTATTCTAAAGTTATTTTCGCCAAAGTCATTGTCACAAAATGTGCCTTAGACCATTATTTTATAATATCAGTTTTATTCCTCCTAAGCATTATCAAAAAGAATATTCATTATCAGAAATAATTGCAGCACTTTTCCCAATTACTAAAGAAATATTACACGTGCTACGAGAAATAAACAAGACAAATTGGATCTGACCGAAGCTTATAGAACTGGCTATGTTTTTAATTCATTTCCGCCGAGAAAACATCAGGCAAATCATAACGCCCGTAATCGTTGTTCCGTGATTGTTATAAGCTATATACATGTTGTGCGATAGATGGCCCGGCCCTATTATCCATTATGGTTATTTTTATTACATTTTTGTCCTGTGCCTTATATGGGGCGTGCATTAAAATGAATGGTTTTCCCTTCTTTGTCCATTATATTTTCTTTAGGTTAAAAATTGAGTTAGCGCGGGTTATCCTGTTGCTGTGGCGCGTGCTTGTCTTATTGCTGGGTATGTAGTTTCTCCTAAAGTAACTTAATGGCCGCTATAATAATTTTGAGTATAATAGATTCGTTATTTGAGTGAGAGAGTGGCACGTCTAACCCTTTTCGAGTTACTATCCTGTTTCTTTTCTTTTCTCCTTGGCTCCGTCTGCATTATGTTGGTAACGTTAAAGATAAAAAGCCGTATCTTTGATTTGCCATGTGCCATCAGCCGTGACTGTGAACTCTACAACGCACAGAATAAAAGATTTTATACTTTTTTGGCTTGCTTCGCTGTTAAAACAAGCGATATTTTGTATATATACTCGAAATTGAAAAAGAACAGTTGATTGACAGTCAGTTACAACTCTGACAACTCATGTAGTAGTCCTCAAATTGCCTCCCTTGACGCATGATCGACTAAAAAGCCGTGGTTAGTGACCTTATAGGACTCAAATTACAAAACATATAACCATTCAAACAACTTTCATAATAAAACGTGGAGCAATGTTTGAAGGAAGTGTGCACCATCACAACTGAGGGCAAACTAAATTCAGAGCAAAAGTTACGTGTGAGCACTTTATGTCGTACAGTAAGCCATGGCATATCTAAGGTGATGGTCCAATACCAAGCGCTAAAATGCAAAACATTGCAAGCTCACTATGAAAACAGAGCACTTCAAGACCAGGCTGACCTAGCAAGCAAGCTAAAGGAGATCAAGCAAAGTATTGAGGACTCATCAAAACCTGCCCAAGTAACTTCCTTTGCCGATATGGTCAAAAAAGGTACAAACAATTTTGTACAGACGTCAAATTTCAGCACAGTGGCCATTTATCGCAAAGATAAACTGAAATCGAGCGACGAAACAAAATCCTTGGTCCAGAAAATTATCCACCCTGAGGAGCTAAAACTACATGTCAGAGGGATGCGAAAGACCCGAATTGGCGGTGTCATCATAAGCACTGACAGCAAAGATGACATTGAAAAGCTAAAGCAATCCGCACAATTGAAACACTCAGACCTTACTATCGACGAGCCTCATAAACGAAAACCCCGAGTCGTAATTATAGGAGTACCAACAAGCATGCAAGAGAAAGACGTCTTTAACTGCCTTTACCACCAAAACTTAGCAGACAAAGTCCTCGACGTCAATCTAGAGACCTTTTTAGCAAATATTAAACTTAGCCATAAATCAGGGAAAAGGGACGCTGAGACCTGTAATTACATAATTGAAGTTTCCACAGCCATACGAAAAGCTCTTATAACGAAAGACAGAGTATTTATAAACTGGTTTTCTTGCCCGGTGAAAGACTTCACCCTGGTCACACGTTGCTATAAGTGTCAACAATATGGCCACGCGGCGAAATTCTGTCGGGAACCTGTCGACACATGCGGGCACTGCGGCGATCTTGGACACACCTTAAAGGACTGCATGAAGAAAGCCGAGGAACCCAAATGTGCTACCTGTCTACGCTACAAAAAACCCAGCAGTCATAACACAGGTGCTGCTGACTGTCCCGCAAAACTGATGGCAGAGAAGAGGTTCATGAATTCTATCAACTATGGAGGCGCCTAAGAGCGCCGACATCTGTGGTATCTCAGACCTTTTTTATTTCTATCTCTCTTTTCTTTAATTTATTTACTTTTAGTGTTGTTATACATTATGATAAACAACTTAATGAATGACTTAGATAATTTATCTGTATCGGAGTCGATGATATGCGAAGTTGAGAGTTGTAAACATGGAAGAATAACTAAAGCATGGAATGAACGATATTTTTATGAACAAATTGAATATAGCTACACTCTTCACTCATATGACAAATTAGAGTTGCCAGAAGAAGATGGCACTATGTTTGTCAGTTAGGGCTAAAGACAATTTGAACACAAATTTCGTAACTTTTTAATTTTTTAGTGATTGAGCAAATCCGCTATCGATATCGATCAAAGTTTCAATAATATAGGTTCAAAATCAAACAGACTTGTAAAAGTAAGTATGTACATTTTATACATTCCGTAAGTTTGTGTCCACAGCAGTCAGAACGCTATTTACATACATACATACATAACGTCACGCCTTTTATCCCCGAAGGGGTAGGCAGAGGTGTATTTCTACACCCACTTTTCGCCAGATATACTTTAGTCCCACGTAATAAGAGGCGAGCCTATTGCCGTACCGGGCACATTTCCAGACTCCGTGCTGCTACTGAGATTTTCGTGACAGAAAAACCCAATAACACTGCCCGACCCAGGAATCGAACCTGGGACCGCGAGACCAACGAGGCAGTCGTATAGGGTTTGATGTCGAGTTTTCCGTCTATACGCAAAGATGGTATTTGCATCGTGTTATCCCTTAGTCGCCTCTTACGACACCCACGGGAAGATAGGGGGTGGTGACACTTGTATTCTATGCCGTCAACCACACGGCGAGTTACAGAACGTTAGTTAATGGATAGTATTTATATAATTATTACACAAACTTGCATTTTTAAACGGAATCTATGTTTTTTTGTTTCAAATGGGTACTCAGTAGCACATAATAATGAAGCGTCACAGCATTTTTTTTTAACTTCAAGCTAATCTCACGTGTTTTGTCACCAGCCGCGCGTGAAAGGTATTTTTTAATAACACTGTAATTTTTCACGTGATCTAAAATTTTATTATCAAATCCTTCTTCACGATATTTTCGTTTTGCAAACTATCAAGTATATATGGGCGCAAATTAATATATAATGATTATATTGTTACGAAAATGTTAATAATATTTAAGATTGTTATTTAAATAACTATTTGTGAACACAGAACTGAGAACTTCACTACTTTAGAATATTAGACACTGTATTGACTGCTTCACTGTTTTATAAATATTGGGTATTTAATTTATCGCTTAATAATTATTAAGATAACTCCAGAAACTTTCAAATTAAAATCAATTAGTATTAAATAACATTATTCGGATACTTTTATGTTAACGGTAATAAATAACCTGCGCTTATATTTACATCCTGTTGATAGCGCCATCTGTTGCGAATGTTGTAAAGCAGCGTTTGATTATTACAATAGATTTGTTATTCGTATAAAATAAATTATATGGTGTTGTGCAATATTCATAACAATATTAATGTTGATTTTTGATAATTAATTGTACAGTAATTTCAATTATATGTTGAAAAGGAAGTGGCAGTTGTTAACATTAAGTGTAATGACGGTTAGTTTATAAAAAGGACTGTAGGTCACATTTTAATTCAATTCTGTACTAGAAATCGTCTGAAAATAAACCAAGTAATATTACGTGAGTCTTTTTATTATAATGGAGTCTGGACTGGACACGATAACCCTGGCGTATCGCCGACATATACGTGAATTCATAGCAATGTTCTTTTTCATGAGACGTTTAGAACGTTGTCTTAAATAGGCAATTAATTTTTAACAAACGTCTTTTAACAAGCTGCTCAAGGTGAAAAACTTCTTTTTGTAGTTTTTCTATTGTACGTAAGTGTTTAGCGCACACGATTTTCATCGCTTCTGTACCTACTGGCGGAGAAATTGTAACTAACGTAGGCGCTTTAGTGCTGGTTGTCGGAGAAACAGAAGATGTCTCATTTATGGAAGGCGCACGCGTACACTAAAGAAAGAAAAAAACCACGTTTTAATGCAAAGCAGTATATTAAAATAAATAAGCATACCCTTTGTGTTTGCCACCCTAGCAATCACTAATGTTACCTGAAGCTTGATTTATAGGCCAAAGCCGATTGATAAAAAGTACCTTACACCTTTTTCTGTACTCCCATTACTCCCAGCAACGTGCATTGAACTTTTGATGATCGATTGAGTAGTCAAAATGTGAAAGCTTAACAAATAAATAAATTCACTTACATTTATAATAGGTATTAGTAAGGATACCTATAGTAAAACTATGAAATGAGTGGATGTCGTCTAACAGCCTGGCCACGAACGGCCGCGACACGCTGAGCGACAAGCGATTTCAATGTTCATGCCGCTCTCTATTCTGCCGCCGGCGCTGTCACCTCAGTGCAGAACTAAACTGCACAAATAAACATCGAAATCGCTTGTCGCTCGTGGCAACAGTGTAAATGCAGGTAGCTGGCTGAATATTGTTTATAACATACATACATAGGCTCACGCCTGTTTCCCCGAAGGGGTAGACAGAGGCATATTAAACGCCCACTTTTTGCCAGACTTTTGATCCCACGTAATAGGTGGCGAGCCTAATGTTTTGTTTGCCAGAGCCTCATCCGTTGATAAGTAGGTACACCACTTGCAGGTGAGGTTGGCTTGGGACCCTACGTTCTTGGTGGGAACCCTATGCACTGATAATAAAATTGTAGAAAATATTAAAATTAAATTATTCCTTTGGTCGAGACATCGAATGGAGCCCAAGATCCGACTCCTGTTTGGCGCTGCTACCCTAATAAAAGTAAAAGCAAGTAATTATTTAAACACTCACACTGATACGTTTAGAATGGAGGAGTAATGTTGGCACACAATTTTCTTTTAGTCTGCGCCATCTGTCATTACTATAAAAACATTCCGCAGTAAAATGCTTGGAACAAATTCTATGGTGCTTTCTAGGCACCCAATTTTCTCCACAACATACTGCAGCAATCCACTTATTTTATAAATCTTTATCACGTGCACAAAGAATCTAAAAAATAACGAGATAAAAATATACGGTGGATAGACATATCGATAAGATTTCTTACAACACTTGAAAATTCGATATAAATATTATACGGCTAAATTCAAAATCATGATAGAACTGTCATAAAAGATGAATCACTAAAGTTATATAATTTGATGGCATTAAATTGTCTAAATTGTATCTTACACGTCAGTTGACTGTGTTCAATTTTTCAGTACTAGGGCTACCTCTATGTATTATATATCCAATCTCTTTGGTTGTAAACAATATCTTCCATCCCATTCTAATTCCTTGACCGTACTAACACAAAACATACGCAGCGTTTATAAGAATATTGATAATTTTGTCACTTTTCAACAAAGATTAAAAGTAACTTGTGACGTTATAATACTGTGACGGCCGGTGTCATGCCAAGCTGTCATCACTACCGTTGCCAAGGTCTTCTGACGTCTACACGACAAACTTTCCGGTCATCAAACACAATAATTTATTAGCAAAGAGGTTTGAAGACTATTTTATTATTTGGAAATGAGTTTTTAGTTCGATGACGTATACACTCTGTCAAGTGTTCGCCAAATTCACCAGTCATTGACAACAAGGCGATGGCCGTGCGGATAATACATTCAGTTCACGTTCTGAAGGCGTGGGTTCAAATCCCAGTCTTAACTGTTACGTGGATTTTGGTTTTTATGAAATTTGGAAAATGTTTATGAATATTTGGCAAATATTTAAAAGATTATTTAAATATTTCGAGTAAAAATTAGAAAATTCTAGAAACTTCAGGAAGGAATGGAAAGGTTAAAAAGAGACAGGAGATGGAAACACAAATTTAAATATTTCGAATAAAGATTAGAAAATTCTAGAAACTTCAAGAAGGAATGGAAAGGTTAAAAAGAGACAGGAGATAGAAAAACAATTGAATTATGAAATGAAGATCGAAATCAGTGAATCTAGAACATTCCTAGGGGTATATAAGGCGGTGTAGATGCGTTGAGCGCCAGTTTAAGTTGAAAAGTGGTAAAGTGAAGAAGAAAAGGAAGAAGTAAAGGAAGAAAGAAGAAGTAGTAAAAAGGTGAAGTGAAAGTATAGTGCAGTAAAGTACAGTGAAGTGCAGTGAAAAGTGCAGTGCAAAAGACGCTAGTGTTGGTGCTGTCTGCGTCGAAATTAAACGGCGTGTCGTGTGTCAAGTTGAATAAAGTGTCATCAATTGCTACTCGGTGTTTCCTTTCAATCCCGTTACCCCGTCCGTAACAATTGGTGTCAGAAGTGGGATTGGAAGCAACAAAGATGCCAGTCATGCCAAGGGAAGGGCCTACGACACGTGCAAGGGCTGCCGCTCAGGAGCAAGGTGACTCTAGCCAGGAAGCTGTGAGCAGGGATGCTCCTTCACAAGGAAGTGGATCTGAAGGGGGGGTATCAACGTCCGCAAGCGCGGCTAACCCGCTATCTCTCGCAGACCTCGCAGCACTATTCCAACAATCACTTAAGGAAAACTCGCAGCAGCTTGAATCTCGACTCGAGCAAAACTCGCAGCAGCTTAAAACCGAACTCCAGCAAAACTCGCAGCAGCTCAAGTCCGAACTCCAGCAAAACTCGCAGCAGCTTAAAACCGAACTCCAGCAAAACTCGCAGCAACTCGAATCTCGACTCGAGCGATCATTACAGTAAAACTCGCAGCAACTCAGCGAGATAATGGAGAGCCAGGATGAGATTCGCCGTTATATATCTGAGAACGCTCGTAAGATTGCCGAGATAGAGATGTGTATCGGTGAAGTGCAATCTCGCGTGACTACCATTGAGGAAGAGATGCAGACCCGCATGGCGTCAGTTGTATCGGAAGAGGTGCAGCCCCGCATGGCGTCAGTCGTATCGGAAGAGGTGCAGTCCCGCATGGCGTCAGTATCGGAAGAGATGCACACCCGCATAGCTACTGTAGAGGAGGAGTTCAGGAGGATAAAGACTAACGTCCCTTCGGTTACAGTAGCCTCATCAGGTGCTGGTAATTTTAAAGTACCTTCTTTCGACGGTACCTCATCTTGGGAGGCGTACAGGATGCAGTTTGTAGCCGCTTCTTCTAGTAACAGCTGGAACAGAGAACAGGCCAAGAATGCACTCGCTCTGGCGTTACGCGATGGTGCATTATCAGTGCTACAGTCTGTGGGGAAAGACGCCACATATGAACAGCTCATCGAGGCTCTTGAGTCCAGGTATGGAGAGGCGCATTTGGAATTTGTATTCCGTACTCAGTTGCGTAACCGCTGTCAGCGCCCTAACGAGTCATTGCAGCAGTGGTCTATAGAAGTTGAGAAGATGGTAGGAAAAGCTTACCAGTCTGCACCCCCGGCACAAGTCCAAAGCATGCGTCTCCAGGCGTTCATTGATGGCATTTATGACGATGAGGTCAGGACAGCCGTTCGTCTGAAGCACCACGACAATGTTAAGGACGCTTTAGCGCATGCTCTAGAAGTGGAGGCTGTCCGTCGAGAAATTAAGGGTGGACGAGTCCGAGTTGTGGCCGCAGAAATGCAGCGAACAGACCGAAGATTTGTCCCAAAATGTTATAGCTGCAGGGAACCAGGACATTTAAGCAATAGCTGTCCGAAACGTAAACGTAAGACTGACGCTATTGTTCAAACGTCAGAACACGACCAGGAAAACTAATTCCAGCCAGGGCTGCGGGGCAAGCGCTGGCCGGTAGACGAAAAGCCCCTAAAGTTTGTATCCGACAAAGCACAGATGGGAACAGCTTAACCATTGATGGAGTGGTCAATGGCGTTACCTGTTTGTTGACCCTGGACACCGGTGCGACACGAACGGTTATAGGAACTCGTTTGACAAGAAACAACGGAAATATTCTAACGCCGTCAATTTCACCTCGACTGACGACGGCTACCGGTCAGCACATCCCAGTCAGGGGAGAGCAAATAGTGGCTTTCAAAGTAGGTGACAAATTATATTGGCAAAAAGCACTGATTGCAGACATCTTCGACGACTGCATTATTGGGCTAGACTTCTTCAGAGATCACCAATGTAGATTGGATATTAAGTGTGGTATCCTAAAGTGTGGAGACGTGGAGATTCCAATGAAAGGTGGAGGCACGGGAAAGGTTTTGTGCCTCAAGGAGAGCAAGCTGGCACCTAGGTCACAGACCTTTGTTCCTGTCACATTACCTGCCACTTCGACTCAGCGACGTTGCATAATGATAGAAGACAATAGAGATGACGATCCATGGTTGCCGGCGTGTGTAGTTGTTGCTTCTTCACAAAGGGCAGTTATACCTGTCCTAAATTTAAGTGATGAAGAAAAAGTGTTGAAAAAGGGTTCTGAGATAGGAGAGTCCGAGGAAGTCGCTTGGTTACGAAACTGCCAGAAAACCAAGAGTCTGGCTGAGACTAAAATTAACGTGGATAGTGTATTAAAAGGTTGCAAAGACGATCTAACGGAAATCGAAACAGAAAAAGCAAAGAAATTGCTGACACAGTACGTCGACATTTTCTCAAAGAACGACGGTGACATCGGAAAGACAGGAGTAGTAAAACACACTATCAACACGGGGAATGAACAACCGATCCGTCAACGCCCACGACGTGTACCTTTTGTCAGGGAGAAAGAGATAGAGGATATGATCGAAGATATGAGGAAAAACGGGGTTATCGAGCCATCGATTAGCCCGTGGTGTTCACCGGTGGTATTGGTAAAAAAAAAGGATGGATCGACTAGATTCTGCATTGACTACCGAAGATTGAATGATATAACCAAGAAAGACAGTTATCCTTTGCCTAGAATAGACGACACGTTAGAGACGTTATGCGGAATGAAATGGTTTACAACAATAGACTTAAAAAGTGGTTACTGGCAAGTGGAAATGGACCCAAAAGACAAAGAGACGACAGCTTTTTCAATGGGCAGAGGGCTTTGGCATTTTAATGTTATGCCTTTCGGATTGTGCAACGCACCAGCTACTTTCGAAAGGTTAATGGAACACATCCTTGCCGGGCTTTTAGGGGAAGCTTGTCTGGTGTATCTCGATGACATAATTCTAATGGGCCGAGACTTCGATGATCATCTCACGAAGCTAGAAAGTGTACTCAATAGATTGAAAAATGCAAATCTGAAACTCAGTCTTAAAAAATGTTCATTTTTCAAGCGACAAGTTAACTACTTGGGTCATGTCGTCTCTGAAAATGGCATCGAGAAGGACCCTGCCAAAATTTCGGCGGTTAAAGATTGGCCCATGCCTAAGGACAAGAAGCAGGTGCGCTCATTTATGGGGCTTTGCTCTTATTACAGACGTTTTGTGAAGAATTTCTCGAGCATCGCAAAACCCTTACATGAGCTGACGGAGCAAAAACGACCATTTAATTGGGATGAAAAATGTCAAACTGCTTTCGAAGAGTTGAAGAAGCGTTTATGTGAAGCGCCAGTTCTTGCATATCCCGACGTCAATGGAGAATTCATTGTTGACACAGACGCAAGCAATGTCGGTATTGGTGGAACTCTTTCCCAGAGACAAGGAGATCAGGAGGAGGCTGTTATTGCCTACTTTAGCAAATCGTTGTCTAAACCTGAAAGGAACTACTGTACCACACGAAAAGAGCTTCTAGCAGTAGTAAAAACTCTCCAGCATTTTAAAAAGTACTTAAATGGCTTTTACAGTTTAAAAATTGTGAGGGTCAGGTAGCTCGATGGATAGAACAACTTCAAGAGTACGATTTCGAAGTTGAGCATCGTGGCGGAAAATCTCACGGTAATGCTGATGCCTTATCAAGACGTCCCTGTGATAAGAATTGCAAGCATTGCGTGCGACAAGAAGGAAAAGAAGAAGCTGCCGTCAAGGTTATTAGAATGGATACTATCGACGGGCGATGGAACAAGGAGCTCATTATTAAATCGCAGGAAGAAGATAAAGATTTGAAACCGATACTGGAGCGGCTAAAGAATAACTCTCTTCGGCCAGAATGGAGTGAGGTAGCTGATACTAGTACCGTCACGAAAAGCTATTGGGCGCAATGGAACAGCCTAATAATACAAGATGGACTACTTTGTCGAAAATGGGAAAGTGCTTCTGGAAGAGAAAGTTATCTTCAAACAATAGTGCCAAAATCAATGATTCCTGAAGTTTTGCAAGTTTGTCATGACGGCCCATCTGGCGGACATCTTGGAGTGCGAAGAACCTTACTGAAGATTCTTCAACGTTTTTATTGGCTGCACTGTAGGGAAGACGTTGAAGACTGGTGCAGGAAATGCGTTAAATGTTCTTCAGTTAAAGGGCCGCAAACTCGGAGCCGCGGAGCACTAAAACTGTACACTGTGGGAGCTCCTTGGGAACGTGTTGCTGTGGATATAGCTGGACCATTTCCGTTGACAGAAAGTGGTAATCGCTACATTCTGGTGGTAATGGATTATTTCACGAGATGGCCAGAAGCTTTTGCAGTCCCCAATCAGGAAGCAATTACAGTTGCGACAAAATTAGTAAATGAAGTATTTTGTCGATATGGTTTACCGTTAGAAATCCACAGCGACCAAGGGAGAAACTTTGAATCTCAACTCTTTCAAGAAATCTGCAAGATGATGGGGATCCACAAAACTAGAACAACTCCGTATCACCCTCAATCGGATGGAATGGTGGAGAGATTTAACCAGACATTGGAGCGCCATCTTGCTAAAGTAGTCGATAGCCATCAGAGAAACTGGGACGAATATATCCCACTATTTCTTCTGGCTTACAGAGCCGCAGTAC
This sequence comes from Euclidia mi, assembly GCA_944739405.2. Classification (NCBI taxonomy): domain Eukaryota; kingdom Metazoa; phylum Arthropoda; class Insecta; order Lepidoptera; family Erebidae; genus Euclidia; species Euclidia mi. The sequence continues at coordinate 89,317,979 of OX123182.2, read as the reverse complement.
ATGAGAGTACGGCAACAACCCCGGCGCGAACAAATTTAGGAAGGGAGCTACGACTTCCAGTAGACCTTCTTGCTGGATGTCCACCGGGGACACCTAGCTGTGTTACCGATTATGCATGTGAATTAAGAAGAAAGCTCGAAGAAATTCATGAACACGTTAGACAAGAGAATTTACAAGTGGGAGTAAGAATGAAGACCCGATATGACAGACGCGCAAATGCAAGAGAATTCGAAGAGGGAACTTTGGTGTGGCTTCATAATCCGGTCCGATGTAAGGGAAAATCTCCCAAATTACAGCCAAGCTGGGAAGAACCATATACTGTAATAAAGAAAATTAACGATGTAACCTACAGAATTCGAAAGACACCTAGAAGTCCACTGAAGATCGTTCATGTGGATAGGATAGCGGTATATCATGGATCCAACAATGCTCGGGACGAGCATGTCTTAGAGAGGGGGTAGTGTGACGGCCGGTGTCATGCCAAGCTGTCATCACTACCGTTGTTGGCAACGGTAGTGATGACAGCTTGGCATGACACCGGCCGTCACACTACCCCCTCTCTAAGAAATCTGCAAGATGATGGGGATCGTGTAGACGTCAGAAGACGTTGGGGTCTTCTGACGTCTACACGACAAACTTTCCGGTCATCAATCACAATAATTTATTAGCAAAGAGGTTTGAAGACTATTTTATTATTTGGAAATGAGTTTTTAGTTCGATGACGTATACACTCTGTCAAGTGTTCGCCAAATTCACCAGTCATTGACAACAAGGCGATGGCCGTGCGGATAACACATTCAGTTCACGTTCTGAAGGCGTGGGTTCAAATCCCAGTCTTAACTGTTACGTGGATTTTGGTTTTTATGAAATTTGGAAAATGTTTATGAATATTTGGCAAATATTTAAAAGATTATTTAAATATTTCGAGTAAAAATTAGAAAATTCTAGAGACTTCAGGAAGGAATGGAAAGGTTAAAAAGAGACAGGAGATGGAAACACAAATTTAAATATTTCGAATAAAGATTAGAAAATTCTAGAAACTTCAAGAAGGAATGGAAAGGTTAAAAAGAGACAGGAGATAGAAAAACAATTGAATTATGAAATGAAGATCGAAATTAGTGAATCTAGAACATTCCTAGGGGTATATAAGGCGGTGTAGATGCGCTGAGCGCCAGTTTAAGTTGAAAAGTGGTAAAGTGAAGAAGAAAAGGAAGAAGTAAAGGAAGAAAGAAGAAGTAGTAAAAAGGTGAAGTGAAAGTATAGTGCAGTAAAGTACAGTGAAGTGCAGTGAAAAGTGCAGTGCAAAAGACGCTAGTGTTGGTGCTGTCTGCGTCGAAATTAAACGGCGTGTCGTGTGTCAAGTTGAATAAAGTGTCATCAATTGCTACTCGGTGTTTCCTTTCAATCCCGTTACCCCGTCCGTAACAATACTAACCGAATGTTGGCTCTCTAAGAAATACGACATACCGACCATGCCAGGATACAATATGTACAATAGTAATGTAAATTATAATAAAAACGATGGAGTAATAGTGTACGTAAAAAATCACCTTACTGTCACTGTAGAGGAGCCTAACATGCAAGATTGTAATCGACTGCTAATTAAATTCGGCTTAGAATTTGCCATACTAGCCATGTACAGACCACCATCTTTCAAAAATGTTAATAATTTCTTTGACTCTCTCAATTGGACCTTACAATCTTTATCTTCTTTTAAAAATATAATGTTACTCTGAGACATCAACATCAATATTGTTCCATCTAGCTGTGACACAAATGCCCAAGACTACCTCAACCTTTGCTCCTTTCATGGCTTACTTCCAGCACACACGTTTCCTACACACGAAAGCGGGTCTTGTTTGGATCATATCATACTAAAATCAAGGTTTCCATCACTTACATTAGTCATGAACTCTACAATAACTGATCACAATGCTGTCCTACTTACCTTAAATTGTAAATTACCCAAACAAGACCACGTTCGCACTATTTCTAAATTAAATATAAATAAACTTGAAGATGACATAAGCAACATTGACTTTGGTCCAGTTTATAATTCTAGTGATCCGCAGTTTGGTATGTTATATGTTATAAACCATCTGCAACTTGCAATTCAGAAAAACACAACAAAAATATGTTTAAAAAACAAAAATTATAACATTAAGCCGTGGATCACTACAGGCCTTTTACGATGTATGAGACATAGAGATAAACTGCATATGAAGGCTAAATTAAATCCAGACAATTCAACTATACAATTATCCTATAAACGATATCGCAATTTTTGTAATGATTTGCTTAAAAAAGTAAAGGCAAGCTATGACAAAAGTCTATTAGAAAAAGCCGGTAAAAATAGCAAAAAGATTTGGCAATGTATTAAAAAGACGACATACACTAATAAACAACATGAGTCATCGTCAAGTTTAATACGCGCGCACTCATCACACCTAGAATCTGCTAATATTGCAAATATTTTTTTTTTCGATGTTGGCAAATGCCTCGCAGAAAAGGTTCCGGGTCAATCACAATACCTTAGCACTCCTCATAGCACATCTTTAACATCGTTTGTATTACTTGACACTGACGAAACTGAAGTTAACAATATAATTATGTCTCTAAAAGACAGCTGTGCCGCTGGATGGGATAATATACCAAACAAAATCATAAAGCAATTCAAGCACGTCTTAGTTCCCCCGCTGACCAACATTTTCCAAAAATGTTTGTTTAGAGGTATATTTCCCAAGTGCCTTAAAAAATCTGTGGTAGTGCCGGTGTATAAATCCGGTAATAAAGAGCAAGTAAATAACTATAGACCGATTTCTCTACTGCCCTGTATGTCAAAAATACTTGAAAAAATTATTAATAATAGACTGATAAAGTACCTAGAGGACAAATCGATATTATCTAAGACACAGTTCGGATTTCGACCTAAACTATCGACAGCTGACGCCGTACATCACCTGACTGACTTTTTGTTGCAAGAACTTGACAAGGGTAACCACACAATAGGAATATTTCTGGATCTTTCTAAGGCTTTTGATACCGTCTGTGTCCCTATTTTGTTGCGTAAACTCGAGAACATTGGTATAAGAGGTAAACAGTTAGAATTAATTAAAAGTTACTTAGAGGACCGCACGCAATGCGTAAAAATCGGTAACACAGTTAGCACTGATGAAAATAACACATCTTTCGGAGTCCCCCAGGGAAGCATCTTAGCCTCTACGTTATTCCTCATTTACATAAATGACCTTTGTAATCTACACATAAATCACGGTTCTATCGTATCATACGCTGACGACACTGCTCTACTTTTTCCGCTGAGTCAGAAAAAGATGTTTTCGAGTACGCACAACACGGTTTTAATTGTGTTATTAAAGGGCTTCAGCACAATTTACTAACACTAAATGCAGAGAAAACCAACTATGTTAAGTTTACCATACGCAAATTAACAGCACAATAAACTAACACACCACTGTATGCCCATCACTGTGGCGCCTTTCCTGGAATTCCCTGTGCTTGTCCTTGTATTAATGGCACAAATAAAATAAAATATCTAGGTATCATATTAGACGAAACACTTTCCTTCAAAGAGCATATCGAGTGTTTAAACGGTAGAATACGTAAGTTAATATATGTCTTCAAGAAAATGCGACATATTGCTGACCCAACATTAATAAGGCAAGTGTACTTTGCTCTATGCCAGTCATTATTAACATAAATTGTATTACGACATGGGGGGGCGCAGGAAAAACTTTGTTACTGTCTGTTGAAAGAGCTCAGCGAGCAATTCTTAAAGTATCAACCTCCAAACCGTTCCTATATCCAACTAATTCCCTATACCAAGCTTGTAAAGTATTAACAGTTCGACAACTATTTATCAAGAGTATCGTATTAAAGCAACACACAGCCCTTCCCTACAGCACTATATCTAACAACAAAAGGCGACATAATATAATATTTCCGACTAAAATGCAAACAAGACACGCATTCACATCCAAATTTTATATATTCCTGGGGCCGCTACTTTAGAAAAGACTAAACGCATTAACTAACCTAATTCCTTGCACCTACTTCAAATGCAACAAAATTGTCACCAATATCCTTCTGAATATGTCCTACGAAGATACAGAAAAATTATTAATTGTGTTAAAATAATTATCTCAACAAAATACACCTTTACCTCAATTTATTAGTTGTAATTATTCATAAGATATTATAAATCTAGTATTAGTGTACTAAAACATGACGTACGTAATATTGTAGTAAGTAAGTGATTATATATTTTATAGTATCTAATTAGCTCTAATCGCCTGAAACACAGGTTTATCCTAGTTCAGGCATATAATCTTATATCAGGATCCTAAACTAAGCTTTTGTACTCTAAATAAGTAAATTGTACCTTTTTATTTAACAGAATAAATTGAATTGAATTGATTGAATTGAAAACAGAAATTATACAAATCCCACATTTGATATTAAAACTAAATTACTTATGCATATTCTGCGTATATTTTTAACGAAGTGTAGGGTGTGCGGTTCACTGAGCTCGAAGTACTACGGAGTAATAAAATTAATTTTCATATAATTTTCGCGCAATACGGATACAGTAATAAACTTTTCCGTTAAATTAATGTACATGCCTAAGTCATAATAATATTATACCGAGAGTTTTGACTGATCAAGGCTGTAGATATTTACCTACTTATATTATTAGATATCTAATATATAAAATCTCGTGGCACAGTATTTGTTATTGAACACCTGTGAAACGGCTTGTCTGACTTTTATGATTTTTTTGTTTATATTAGGTACATACTCGTAGGTCTAAGAATAAATCGTGCGTTAATTTTAAAACCCTTACATGGTAAGACTGGCTATGTCCAGATTTTATTTGGACAAATATTTTATTAATGACTAGAGGACGCCAGAAGCTACGCCTGCAATATTTTTAAATTTACATGATTTGGCCGATCCCGTGGGAATTTCGGGGAAGCCCTTCTTAGTGCACCCCTACGGTCCCCAAGGAACATACATGCCAAATTTCAGCTTCTTGCACCTAATAGTTTCGACTGTAGCTTGTCTGTCGGTCAGTCAGTAACGCAAGGATTTTATATATTAAGATTTGGCATCAATATCTGCATAGTGCCGTTTAAATTAATACTTTTCATTTTGTCCTTTTATTTTATAACAATTGTTTGCATAAGGTTATGAAACAAACTTGTATATCGAGTTTAGAACTTAAGTTATCTCTCTATCGACTCGTATCAAGTGAGGAAAGTAAATACGAGTAAATCTTATTAAAAAAAATAAAAAAAATCGACTTTGTTGCAGAGCCACGATGGGTGTCGGGGGCCAGCGGTCTTCTCCTCGGGCTGGACCTCACGCAAGCAGACATACAGGCGGAGTACTCGTGTGTGGCTCTCGACACCCCGAGCCCTCCACTGAAGCTTACCACTGACGGTCAGTACTGAATAAGATTACATTTTAGAGTTCCGTACCTAAAAGGTAAAAACGGGACCCTATTACTAAGCCTCCGCTGCCTGTCTGTCTGCCACCAGGCTGTATCTCATAAACCGTGATAGATAGAAAGCTGAAATTTGTTGTTAAAACGGCAACGGAAATCACAAATTATGTATTTCCGTTGCCGCTATAACAACAAATACTAAAAATTATAAAAATAAAAATATTACGGGGGGTCCCATACAATAAACGTAACATTTTTCGTATTTTTTGCTTAATTTTACTAACGGTAACAGTTAGACGCTTAAAATTTGCACAGAATATATAGTTGTACTAGAGGACGCCCAGCAGCTACACCTGCATTTTTTTTTAATTTACCCGTTTTGGCCGATCCCGTGGGAATTTCGCGAAATCCCTTCTTAGTGCACCCCTACGGCCCCCAAGGAACATACATGCCAAATTTCAGCTTCCTGCGCCTAATAGTTTCGGCTCTAGCGTGTCTGTCAGTCAGTCAGTAACGCAAGGATTTTATATATTAAGATATTACCTTTCAAAATAAAAAAATAAGTTAATATTAAAGGAGGTTAATCACATACAACAAACGCAATTTTAAGCAATTTTTACTCAAACCTAATAAACAGATAGAAATTTAAGAAATATTTAAGTATACATCCAGCAAACGTGATTTTAATTTATACGTGATGGTATGGAACCCTTAGTACGCAAGTCCGACTAGCACTTGACCAATTTTTTACTCACGCCTGCCAGACAGACGTGGTATATTACACTCACATTTCGTCATGTTACGAATTTGTGGGTTCTACGTAATAGGGGGCGAGCCTATTGCCGTAAGTGGGTACTTGGCCAAACTCTGTGATGCTACTGAGAATTCGAAAAAAACACAGTAACACTTTTCCAGTGGATAGCGTATGCAACTGCTGATCGGAGGTCCCGGGTTCGATTCCCGGGTCGGGCAAAAGTGTTACTGGGTTTTTTCGCATTCTCAGTAGCAGCACGAAGTCTGGTGATGTGCCCGGTAACGGCAATAGGCTCGCCACCTGTTACGTGGGACCTAAAAATTCATGGCGAAATGTAGGTGTAGTATTACACCTATGCCTACCCCTTCGGGGATACAGGCGTGTGTCTATAAATAAAAAAAATTACACAGTAACACTTTTGCCCCACCCGGTACCTCCTGACCAGCAGACGTGTACGCTATGCACTGGACCACGGATGCAGTATTTAATAAGACTTTATCACTTATTTCTGCCTTTTTTTTAGTTTAGCTGCGACATGTCGCATCTGCGGCTACGGATAACGTACTCCAATACTATTTTCGATCTGCGGTTAAATGTGTACGTTCCTTATCAATTCAGCCACAGACTGTAGTGGCCACCTCCAAGATAAAAATAAATAAATATAGTATTTCGACCTGTCTCTCGATATTTTCAACATGTGAAATGTGGATTTGGCGATCATTGTACGCATAGTCGAGTCAGTAATTGGTCTCATTGCCAAGAGCCCGAACAAAACTTAAAAAATCTCTCTTTAAAAAAGGCTGTTTCCAGTCCTAAACACAGATGGAAGTTTGTATTGTTGAACACTACATTGGTCGGTGATTACTTTCTCCGGAGCCGTAACCACCGGTAGCTTGGTCCCTGTGCCCGATGCCGATGGGTCTTCGTGGTCCTATTACATACGTTTAAATAATGTTTTTAATAGTATAAAATAATATTAAATAAGACTTTAAGAACATAATAAAATATAAAATCTATACTGATTCTTTAAATACAAAGAAGTTGGTTAAACTGAAATGGCAAAGTTTATAATAGATCAGACCAGAATTGAAGAATTATAATAATTGGCATTTGGTCAGTTTGGGGAATCATTCTGAAATAATTCAAACCGTACCATTCAGTGAAATAATTATATTTGTTGTAACTGTTGTATTTGGCGAAACAGCATTTCGCAGTATTGCACAATTAATGCTGCTTTTAATATTGCGATTATGTTTAAATATTAATTATGTTGGCAGGTAACGCACTAAATGACTAAATATTATGATACCTACAAATACATTTTTTTTTATTTCTGCCGAACAAATTGACTTCATGCTGCCTGATGTTAAGCAGTCAGTGAAGTCCCATAGTGATGGTCATCATCCCAGCAGCCAGCATGGCATTATGGCATGATGGCTTGAGATTTCTGCGTATAGAATAGAGATACCTTGGCTGAGAATGCGCACACCTGTGTTTTCTTGGCGTTGAACTCGACCAGGTTCTCATCACCCCAATGCGAGATGCAATTCAGAACCCGGTCAAGCTCAGCAACAAGTGTTCGCCTATACTCCTCAGTATCGGCTTGCTTAGCCGCAGGGTGTCCGAGATATCGCTCATGTACAGTACTGTCATCTGCATAGCAATGTATGCCCCCAAAAGTGAGCATATCATTGATATGCAGAAGAAAAAGCGTGGGCGATAACACGGACCCCTGAGGCACACCAGCATTCACCTGGAGAAACTTCGATGATTCACCGTCACAAAGGACTCGTATACGGCGCTCATTCAGGAAGCTGGCAACCCAGTTGCACAATCGAGGCGGCAAGCCGTAGGCTGGAAGCTTGGAAAGAAGCGCACGATGCCAGACTCTATCGAAGGCTTTGGAGATGTCAAGACTAATAGCCAACGACTCCCCATGTCTGTCCATCGCCTCACCCCAAAGGTGAGTGACATACGCTAGAAGATCACCCGTTGATCGTTTCGGTCTGAAGCCATACTGACGATCACTGATGAGAGAGTGATATTCTAGGTAGCGAACGAGTTGGTTGTTGATTAGTCGTTCAAACACCTTGCAGAGGATAGGGGTGATAGCAATGGGTCGATAGTTGCCCGGATCAGAACGATCCTCTTTCTTGGGAATCGGTTGTACGTTCGCCTCTTTCCAAGCCTGCGGCACTACGCCAGAGGCATATGATAGGCGATACAGGCGTGTAAGCATTGGAAACAACTCGGCTGCGCATTTTCTAAGCACAACCGCTGGAATTCCGTCAGGTCCACTGGCTTTCCGGACATCGAGAGATCGCAGTGTCGCGCGAACATCAACAAATTGTAAGCGAAGCCCTCTCTAACAGTTCTACTCTATCTTCTAATGTTTGTATATACTGTTTATGTAGTTTATTTTCCTGTTCACGTTTGTTCAGTTTACTCAGAATGTCACCATAATTGTCGGATAAATGTTGCATTGACACATTTATATCTTTATTTTGGTCTAGAAGGACATCCATAGATAGTTTTAATGAATAAAATTTTTCCGTCTGCTGGGTTTTAATCTCTTCTATAATGGCTCTTAGTTCAGACATTTGAGTGTTATCACTATCCGTTTGGTTATGGTCAGGTCGTCGCCTTGTTCTTTTAGTGATGTTCGAGTCGATGTTTTCATTATTCTTTGTGCCTTGAGCCTCCGGCTTTTGGTTTTGGACTTTAGCTCCACTTTTTGGTGGGGTATGCTGGGTAGACATTGTTGCTCGTGATTTCTACTAAAATGATTTTTTTATTTTATGCTGGCAACAATTTGTGATAATCAAATGTCAGATGACAATGACAGATGACGTACTGCTGACAGATGACACTCGCTTGGTAGTAGCAATGAATACAGATTTACATATAGAAGCGCATTTCTTAAGGATTTCGTGTGCCGATTCCAAGTGGCGAGTGGGCGGCTTTCGTCAGTGTAGTACGTAGTTAGCGCCGTTGGCGGCGATGGCGTCGTTCTCCATCTCTCTTCTTCTCGTAGTTAAGATACACAGGAGGAACGTTCGTCTCTTGCTCTCGTAGAGACAGCTGTCACAGCGCGACTGCCACCCGCCAAGAGGCAATATGGGTGGTACAGAAAGTTTGTCTACAGAGCGCCCATAAGAAATGCGCCTCTATGTAAATATCTCTATGGTAGTAGTAACTCAGTGTGTTACCTCCGTCGCCATTGTTGTTGTCCTCTTTTAACACTGACTTCTACTAGTTCACTTGTTTAGTTATGCGCGCCTGGTACTTCACGGTATTTTTGAACGTTATTTAAATTAAAATTATGGATATTTATTTTTTAATTATAGAACTTGTAACGTGCACTCGTTAGGTGACTGTCGCGGTGTTTTATGAAGCTAAATCTTGCGAAAATAAATAACTTTAAGTTTAGTTATTCCTAATAGAAAAACATGTTTCTGTCCGGTCCAACTGATCTCCTGAAACAATCACTGTGATAATTTGTACCGCGCCACTGACGAACTATCTCGTTAGGTCGACGCTGTAAGCTCGTGTAACGTTTACGGTCGCTCGTAAAATCTAGAGAGATGTTCCGGTGATAGATACTATTCTGCTATTATATAACCATCAAGAAGCACTGGAATGCAGTAGAATCTGAAGGGCTATTATTACGAGGGACCTTAAATATACTAATGTTCTGACTTGCTGGACTTCTCAATAATGGTACAATACCGAGTGTTGAGGGTTGGAAATGAATCAAAATATGTATGTGTGTGTTTAATTGAATTTGGCTATTCTTTGTGGTCGCTTTTTACTTATTAAAAGCGCCCGTTTTGTTTAAAGTAAGTATAGAATCTTGCCAAAACGATACAGCCAATAGGGAAGTTTCCTTCAAGTGGAATAAATTATACAAGTATTTTTATTTAGGGAAACATGTCAAAATAATAATAGTTTTATTCATCAATGAATGTTAAATTTTTATTTAACATTTTTTATCGTCTTTTTATTGACAATAAAAGTAATCTATTTGACAGCAAAACACTATGACGTCACTACGTCATATTTCATACAAAAGCCCAGAGAGGTTGGTTTACATAATATATATAGTCTAAGCAAAAACCTTAGCAAAGGTCGTTTTTGACATTTCACTAAAAGTGCTTGATTTGACTAGTTGGAAACAACCCTATTCTAATGAATAAAACTATTATCCGCTTAAATAGCTAAAACGCTACTAAAATAAAAATAAACCTACAGTACCTAGTTCATTAAAATGTTAAAATCATGGTATGTGACAGGCAAACATACGCAAACTCATATTCGTATTCAAAGGAAAATGATTGATTAAAATTATTGAATTTATATCAATTTATCTGAAGACTTTTGACAATTCAATTTCCTGTCTCGATATTGAGGCTTTACATTTTAAGGCCGCTGATATTAATTTATGCTTGCGTTAGATACGACCTTGGTAGAGAAAACTTACTTTAACATTTCAAATGTATATGGAAAAGCTTAATTAATTAAAATCTATACTAAATACTATAATATAAAGCTGAAGAGTTTTTTTGTTCGGTTGAACACGCTAATCTGAGGAATTAACTTAATTAACTCATATTTTTGTTTAGTGGTACTTGTGGCGTGGAGAATAGAGAGACGGGCACTGGCGTGATGATGTCAGAAGTGACGATTCCTCACGCTGGGCCTGAACACGCTGGAGAATACCGCTGCTTGGCGCGAAACCTCTACGGGAGCGACGAGCTTTTGTACCGACTCTTTGTAAAAGGTACGCGCTAACATTATTTTGTAGACTGTTTGCTGTCAGAAGCGGTAGTCTCTCAGACCAGACCTGAATAGCTTATGAGTACGCTGTCTAAATTGCATTCGAAATGGCGGTATTTAGATGCTGTACAAATTGTTTTACGTGCCTGCAAATTAGGTTGTCATTTGAATGGTAACTGTGGGGGAGCCAGGGCTTAGAACTGATCTGCTATAAGAAACCCTAGTATGCATCACGTAGAGTGCAAACAGAATTTGGAGCTAGCACGGAACTTTTCCGTTAGTGATTTTCAGAATTAAATTACGATACGATACATGACATTATTCTCTCATTCTCATGTAAGAGAGAATCGATGCACCCGGACTTCATAAAAATGTAATTTTCAAACTGCCAATTTCCTAGTAGTAGTGATTGGCAATAACTGCCAATTTTCTACGACACCGAATGGTTCAATTTTATTCTAACAGTGATCAAACGCAGGCCACATCTTAGTACCAGTTTTATAACGATATTGGCCCTTCTACAATAGAAAATCAACCCTATTTACATCCCACTATTATTTCTCAATACCACAGTGCCGATATGTATATTGAGAACTAAATTAAATATGTATTTACATATTACAGCTCAAGAACGATCAAAAGCTTTTAGCGTTGTGGCTACAAAGGTTTAACTAGTTACAATTGTCAGAAGTTATGTCCCGTGGCTATTGTCTTGCGTTCAAAATAATATTCCACCCGATAAAAAATAACGTTGTTCACCCAATACAACGAGACGTGTAAACGTTTTTACTGTAGGTTTTTATATAGCTACACTCTCTCTACACAAAAAAAATGCTCGATTTAAAAGGGATTATGTTTCGCTACATTAATCAATTTGAGGTTTAAATATTTTTTAATATGCATATTATGCAAAAGGACTTCTGCATGTGTTGACTGTGTGGTATGAACTCCGAATATACTAAAATATACATTTACGTATTTACAGTCTAATGTATTGGATGTTTTTTTATATCTTACAAATAAACCTGCATAATAGCTAAATAGAAGTAGTGATAGCCTAGTGGAGAGACACACAGACGGCGCGCACCAATGACGTTTTAAACTTACTGAAGTGCGTATTGGAGGGTTGATTATCGCTTGCTAAGCAGTGAAAGAAAACATTGTAAGGAATACTCCATGGCTGAGAGTGTTCTATAATGTTTTCGAAAGACATGCCTACCCGCACTTGGCCAGCGTGGTAGACTACGGCCTTGCCATTCTCATAGTGAGAAGATGCTCGTGCCCAGTAGTGTGACAGTTTATTTACAGGGCTGATGAATAGCTACACGTAATTTTCCTTAGAAATCACCCGCCAAATTAAACAAAACTTAATAGACCTTTCAGCACAAAGAATAAGTTTTGCTATGATAATATATTTTATAGTATTGTTTGAAACCACTGAAATAGCAATAGAACTAACTAACACAGGAATAATATTGAATAAAATAAAAAAGCTAAGCTATCTTATATTCGTTAGTAGGTATTCGTCAATTGAAAGTGTCGATATTTTCAACTGCAACATGTGACGGTTAAAGCCGTACCTCATAACGCTATATTTAAACATCGGTATTTATAACATACTTAGAAAGCATTTTCTTGAATTTACATGAATGTTAAACATTGAAAGTACAGTTTACTTATAAAATAAAATAGAAGTACATATTTAGACGAAATTAAACCAAAATAAATTGTATTTGAGATTGACATGAATAACCATTAACTATAATTCTATAATGAAAATAGTAAGAAGTAATCGCATTGAACTGGTGCAATTGCAAACTTTATAACACGCTAACAAACTCATTCGCGTGGCAGCTTAATTATTAGTATAAAATAACTTTTCCCGAGGGTGTGGTATCACATTGTTTTGCGCTACGGCCAGCGATGGTCATGCACTGCAAAGACCATAAACTGTAATGTGTAGTGCGATAATACTGAATACCCTCTAGGTATAACAGCCCACGCCGCCTCTGCAGACATTTTATGGGACCCACCTCCCTATGTATATTCAACAAAATTATAAAATATACAGCGACCATTATTCTCGTCTTTCATCGTTTAACTAGCCGAGCCACCTAATCGCACTAGTGGCTTATTGTAATGTGTTAGTATATTTGTTTTAGGGTCAAAGGGCACGCTTTAAATTTAGGATTAGACGTCAGATGTAGACTGTTTAATAATATGTGGTAAAAAGCTGATTTTACCAAAGTAAAATACATTGGTAAAATCCTTCCAAATGTCCAATTTCCAAACTCGCGGTATTTATAGCATTCATAGAAATAATATATACAGCTAAATATCACGTTTGTGAACATATATTTGTTCTATCATCACAGTCATGTTATGGCAAATAATTATTATCAGAACCATTATTCTTGTTTAAATTGTTGGTGTGCGTTTAAAACTCACCTTTTCTCGGTAGCCATCAATTTTACTTTCCGTGTAGTAACGTATAAAGAATACAAGTGTCACTACCCCATTTCATTCCGTTGGTGTCGTAAAAGACGACAGAGGAAATTGCAAAAAGCGAATAATATCTTTGGGAAGACATGGAAAACTTGAAACCAAACCTTATACGAACTCGTCTGGCCAGCGCGGTATAGAAGGCCGAATACCACCCAATGAGCGCACCAACTAATAAAAGGCCCCCAGTTTCCGGTAGTCCCGCTGTCCGCAACTACGGTAGCGGTCGCGGTAACAGCGGGGCAGGGGGTGCTAAGAATCTCAAATCGCAAACGGCTACCACAAGAAACTGAACCTGGCAACGTACAATGGACGCTCTCTACGGCTGGATCAACAGATCACCGAACTCGAAGTAGAACTAGGTCGTATAAACTGGCATATATTGGGGTTGCCTGACGTCCAAAGACAGGGGGAGGACACGATAACCCTTGGGTCAGGCGACCTGTTCTACTTTCGAGAAGGCGATCAGCCTTCTCAGGGCGGGTGTCGGTTTCCTCGTTAACAAATCTCTCGCTAACAACGTTGTAGAAATCAGCAGTGTGTCGATACGGGTAGCGTAGCTCATATTAAGGATCACCGACAGGTACTCCCTGAAGGTGGTACAGGTATATGCGCCGACCTCGACATACTGCGATGACATAGTCGAAGCCATGTATGAAGATATTACTAAGGCTCTACATCATACCATCAAGACACACTACAGCGTTGTTATGGGGGATTTTAATGCCAAAGTGGGAGTACAAGAACGTGGCGAAACGAAAATCGGATCCTATAGCGTGAGGCGCCGAAATCACAGGGGGCAAATGCTGGTCAACTTTCTGGAGTTACAGGGGCTCTTCTTAATGAACTCCTTCTTCAAGAAGAAGCCTCATAGAAAGTGGACATGGCGAAGCCCCGATTCTGTGACAAGGAACAAGATAGACTTCATCATGTCTGATCGGAAGTATATATTTAGAGACACTCAGTGATCAACAGGTTTAATACCGGTAGCGATCACTGACTTGTCCGAGGTGCTCTTAATATAGACTTCAGAGCTGAGAGGCTTCGCATGATAAAGTCTACTCTTAGACCTACTGCGCCTCAGCTAGCAGTAGGATCCGAAAAGTTTCAACTGCAACTTCAAAACCGTTTCGGACTGCTGGAAACCCATGACACTGTTGACGAGAAAGCCGCCCAACTAGCAAAATTTAACTTACAGGTGTCTCAAGACCAATATTTTTTACTCTTATAGCATAGCATACTTATAGACTGCTATAAATGTCGATTTAAAGGCACTTTATAAGAGAATTCACACTTATAGTCATCTTATTAAGAATTACTTCACACTTACAAGGGTTTTATAATGGCCCGCTTTGAGGTCAATAAGACTTAGAGAGCTCTTACGACTGCCCTTAAAAGTGTAATGCCTCTTCTATTACTCTTGGGAAGATTACTAAAGGTGTATTTATTACAGCGGCCAAAAGAGTATGAGAGCGCTGCTGTAATAAAAAAAAACTAGATAGTTTATTTTTAATTCATGTTAATATTATTTGTGTACGTGGTATTTTATTTCATTTGATTATTTAGTTCATTTGCTTGATAGTTATGTATCTATAAACCTAAATAACTTGCGGAGTCCATTTCTTTGAATGTTTTGTGGACTAAAGTCAAATATTTCTCAAGCCCCAATTCAGAATGTATTTAAAATATGAATAAAAGAATATTAATTAATTTTAAAAAATCAAATTTGATGCCATTACAGATTGATAAGACCAATTACTGTTCTAGAAGAGAAGCTGAATACTAAAATGACTTATTTCACACTTCCTAAGATAACTTTAAATCTTTTGGTCTTATTGAATACTTGCGTAAGGTAGCAATTTCCAGCCATTTAATAAATTTAGGGTCCCTTTTAAAGACCATGGTATACAAATTAAC